>JABCKK010000028.1:0-68273 GCA_018221785.1 Calocybe gangraenosa
TGAAAAGTATTTCTGAAAAGTTGCTCAGAGAAATTTGTTTTGTTTTTTCTGGGGAAATTTGAATAGGTAGTTACAAAACATATTACTTTAATACATTTTTCCCCAGGAAATAGGGCTGGCTGCCTGAGGTGAGAGGGTTTTCAAACAAAAGTCTTCAGCCACATTGTTTAAACGACTAACAGTCATAGACGGCACCTAGAGCGAGATGTTCTTTCCATTTGGGTATCCTATCCCTTGTCTTCACCTACTTGTAAGCCAGGCTAATCTCATCCCACGCTAAGACATTACGCCTTGTCGTTACAGTCTTGACATCTTTGGCAAGGAGATCCACGTGTTAGTCAAACAATAGATTTAAACGTGACAAGTAAACCCAATGAGAGGAATGCTAGATATCAAGTTTTCTGGTTGGGTTCATCAAATAATGATGCTAGGCGTCTATCAGCGCAAGCCGACAATTCGAGAAATTGGATATCTATGGTATACATATGTAAATGTAAATGTATTTTGTACGCGCCCACGTGATCTTAACGCGGCTTCCAGTTTCTCACGGGTGCATGTTTGTTGATCTGCCGCTTCTATCTTCTCATACACACCTAACACCAAGCAAGAGCCCATTGTCTGCAACAGCGAGCACGATAGCCGCTCCTTTCTTTCCCGCTCAAAACTACAGACAAATATCCTGCAATGTCTAGCCATAAATCCCCTTTGAGGGATAGGCTCTTGTCCAATTCACCAGACCCTGTCAAATCCTCCATTATACGCGACTCGGGCATGGGTTGGATATCTCCAACGTCTAATAACACGGAAAGTCAAAGCTCTGGGAGCTCTGGCTCAGTAACCTCTCCTCTAAGGATCTCTAAGCGAGAATCGCCCCGAGTCCTGCCACAGCTCCCAGTTGCTCGTCGTTCATCTTCAAGTTACAGACATGTTCGAAATAATAACCTCGTATCTAAATCGCCTTTTAAATCACAAATACCAACCCCATCGTCAACGCCTTCGAGCCGCCCTCCTATCTCATTCCCCTCTTCAAGGCGGGTATCTGGTGAGAAACGTTCTCGTCCCTCGTCTATGCATGAACAAGCCGAAACGGAAAACGATCGTCCTTTTGCCCTCAAAAGAGAACGTAGACAGTCCAGAACATATCAAGGGCTTATTCAGAAAGAACCTGTCACCAAGAGTCCCTTCAAGCAACGCACGTCGACTTTAGAGGACCAAGTGCCACCGCCCCCGCCTCTATCCCATCTACCCAAGACACCCTCTATCACCCACATTCAGCCAATTTCCTTTCTCAGACCATCAACAACGCCTATATCAACATTGTCTGTCCCACCTGGTCGCTCGTCTCTCGTATCAAAGAGGATGCACGGTCCTCGCCTTAGCAGTGGTAGTCGTAGTAAGAAGGAGAGGAGAAAGAAGGTTAGGTGGGACGAGCGATGCGACGTTGTTGAATTTCATAAGGAAGAAGACGAGACTGATGAAGAGCTCTTTAGTAGCGCCGAGGAAGGTGACGAGGATATGCATCCAGAAAATGAACATCGGATCGAGGAGGATCCATTTTTTCGTGCCAGCCAATCTACGCATATAGTGGCTTCTACCCCAAATCAGGCACCATCGTATACAAGCGTACAACTATCTGATACATCGGGTGACAGTGAATCTTTGCTTGGCATGACTCTAGACCCCGACGCAAGTATATCAGGGTTAGTGGAAGAAATCTTTTCCTCCTCGGCAAGTGTAGGGGCTCAGGAGGGTTTCAACTCGCCTCACAACGCAGCTGTGGTTACGCCACCCCCAACACATCATTCCGATAGCATCAATCTTCCCCCTGACGTGGACACTGAGAATGGAGTTCCTTTTGGGCGATCTCATCATGCTGCTCGGTTTCTAGAACATCACCAGGATTACTCGCAGTTCTCGAAGCCATCATCACCTCATTTTTCTCCATATACTTCAGCCCATTCATCACCACACCAGCTTGCCAAAGCTGTCGCTTTTAACCTATCTACTGAAGCATCACCTTATGGGCCTCCTGCAACACCCCCCAGACGATCAGCAGCTCCTTCGCCTAGCATAAATACTTCACACCCTTCGGTTTCAACAAATGAAACATCTAGTATGGCCTCTTCCCGTATTGCCAGCCCATCACCAATCCCAGAGTCATCATTATCAGAGGTTGACGCAGCTCGTTTGATGACCCCTCCTTTAGGACGGTCTACACATGCGGAGCGTCTTCGGATGGCGAGGGAGGACAACTGCAACGATGTCTTGATGTTGCCTGGGACGCCATCGCCTTGCAAAATTGCTAAGAGGCCAGTCCTTGAAGCAAATCAGGGAGAGGATCTAGTCTTGAGTTTTGGGTTAGAAGTACAAAGTTCAGGTCAAACATTTCTGGCTTATATCGGATGAAGTCCTGACGCTTGATATCAGATATATATCCCTCTGAGGATCCCTTTAGTCCGCCGTCAGTTCACAAAGGACAAGCCATTGAAGAAAGTCCAACGGCGGAACCCACCCAAATTCCAGATAATGAACTGCAGGACACTGGCAGTGATTATGTCGTAAGGATACCTTGACTTTTACACTGATCAACGTCCCTGAAATTCATATCGGAAGGTTGAAAATACTTTGCAGCTTATCAGTGATCATGACTCGGACTACGATCGTCAACCAAACCATGTATCTGAAACGCACACTACTGGAGACTTTTGTTCGCCCAAAGACTACTGTTCTCCTCATCAGTCGGAAGTGAGTGGAGATGAGCAAGAATCCCTCGACGACAAGAGCATCGAGCAGCCGCGAGTCAGTAGACAGCGAGTGAAGCGCACGCTCTTACACAGGCAAGCCGATCAGAGCTACAGTGACGGGAGTCGCTCGTCTACACCAACCACACCAGCCACTGACCAAAGCTACATGCAGAAAGAGCCTTCGCAGACAGTGGATGATACTACAGACAAGGATACAGTATCCGTCGTGACGGTGGTTACCGATATCAGTACTGAAACGGCAATCATCGAGCACGCCGAGCGAAGGACTCCCACAGGTGCGAACATCGCGGAAGGAAAGGAATTTGGCCTTCTCAGTGCTGGAGAGACACTCCAATTTGACTTTGGGAGCAACTTCGGAAAGGGTTTGGACTTGGGGGGACTTGATAATGGCTTCCGGAAGGCGTCCTTGGACAGTTTCGGTGTGATCTGTGGCCCAAATAATGAAAAGCCATCAACCGTCCAGAGCGGCAGCATAAAGATGGGAGACGTCGACGTTGACATGGATATGAGGAGTGCTCTAGACCGGTTAATGGATGATGTCGCTGGAACCAAGATGAATAACTCCACGATCAGCGAAGATGACTCGCAATCAGCTTCTCCCCCTAGCCTTCGGAACGTGGAAGGCATTATAACAGATTCTACGCTGTCCCTCAACCGCGGCTTTGTGAACCGAGATGTCAGCGTATCGAGTGGACTATCAATACCTCCCCCTGTTCCGCCCAAAGACAATATCCGAAATAGACAACAAATGATATTGCAGAAAAGACGAGAGGCAAAACTCATGGAGGAAGCTGATTCCGATCGCTATACGCCGTCCCAGAATAGTGGAAGGGCTAAAGGCGATCAAGAACTATTAGGAGTTGGTCGACCAAGTAGAAGGAGGAGTATGAGTACTGGTGATATTGTATTAAGTGTTCAAGGTGTTGGGGACATCAGAGACGATCAGCTTGGCGATAGTATCGAGCGAGAATTGGAAAAGCTGGTGGAAGCCCCCCTAAAAAAGGTATGAGAAACTTCGTAACTCTCAGTCAATACTGAGTGACAACTACAGAAATATCTCATCCGCGAACATAAGGATACTATATACGCATCAGCATCCGATCCTGATATTATTTCGCATATGGCTGGTCCTGGTGATGTCAATACAGGGAAAGCGTGGAGGACTGTCCGAAGACCCTCTGACATGGTGCGTCGGTCGCATGTTTGCAGCTTTGACTTGTACGGATCTTTAATTCATAGAACGAATACTCGAAACAAATCAAGGAATTCCGAGCACAGGAAAAGTCAGGTAAAGCGTATGGGAAAGTTTTCGTTAAAGGTGAACCGGTCTTGTTGTACTTCTCAGGCTCAACTCAGCAATTAACATCACCGCAGTCCTGGGTGTGAAAGGAGTTCATGTGAAACTACCTCAGCAACCAACAGCACTTACTTGCACGTTGAACAATGGCATACACTTCGTGAGCACTCCCGAATGTCTGTTGGAACGAGACTTCCGCATCAATCAAGAGTTTGAACTGTAAGTTCTGCTGTATACTCGCATTGATATATGCGTTGAATATTCGCAGAATCGAGCATAGCAAACTAGAATTCACCCTTACATTGAAAGTCCGACGCGATCCTCATATCATCACACAATTTAAAGCCTTAGTACCGCCCGCCCCTCTAGCGGCAGTGGCTCCTCCTCCCGTAGTTCAGTCGTCATCAAAGAGCGGCATGCGGAGCTTCTTCTCGTCTTCTCCCAAAAAAATAAAAGACAAGCCCCCCGTCCAAGTCGCCCCTCCACCTCAACCAGTGCACCACCTTCCGGAAAACTTAGCTCGCTATCTCAAACCTGAGGGTACTCTAGCTCGTGCCTTTATATCATTCAAAGATATCGCGTCGCGTTGCGATACCCGACTATTTGAAACAAGCTATCCTCTCATTGGCCAGCGTGCTGAGCTGGGCGGCAAATTTTCGACATTACAAGTTGGGGAAATCGTTTTACAACTGTTCAGACTGCCACCATTACCAGGCGTTAGCCCTGAACACCTGCCGCAAAGCCTTGAAGAGTGCCATCGTGGCTTACGACACGTTAACTGGCACAAAGTGACGTACTTTGAGGGAATCTTGACACAATGCGGTGGTGACTGCAGCGTAAGGTTTTTGATCCGCTTTTGGTGACAGTATGTTCTTATTATCTCCATCAGACATGGCGTCGGCGACAATTTCGCGTCATAGGCGCTAACTTGGTCGCATTCAATGATGTCACTAAAAGAGCCACCGCCACCATTGACCTAAAGAAAGCAATCGGGATCGAAGACAACCATGAAGCTCGCAGCAATGCCCTCAATCCAAATTTTGGTGCTCGAAGTAACCACTATGACGAATACGATGGTCTTTATGGCGTCGAACGTTCCTTCCGTTTGATTTTCCCTCAAGAGCAGGAGATCCTCTTCTTTGCTGATACAGATGAAGAGAAAGTTCGATGGTCTGTCGCGTTTTTACCACTCGTGTTGCACATTAAATCTTAAGCGTTCGTAGGCTTGACGTGTTACGCGCCCTTGTTGGTCACATCCCTCCTCACCCTATTTGGGCGGAGCTGCTCTGGCAACGTCAGGAAGAATTGAGAGTACCTCGGCCACCATCCCGACCCCCAACTCAGCCATCACCTTCTTGGCTTGTTAGTAAAGGCCCACACCGGTAGTTGCTAAATGATGTACCAGTATGCTTGTTTGTTTTGTTTTTCGCTTACGAATACGGTTGTTGTCGGTGCTTATGACTATTGTGTTGATTAGACTGCACTATATTTACCTGAGTTCATTTGGCCCAAAGGATGTTTAATAGAAACATAAATCGGACATAATGCAGGTATTTTACCGAAGCAGCTGTCAGTTTATCACCTTTTGGGTCTCCAAGGCTGGGGTTTTCCCCCTGAAAACGGGGATTTGCGCGCACCGGAAGCTAATCAATTCAAGATCAAAAGATGATGATGGAAAACGAAATCACAGCAAAACTAGCGTAAACAGTAGTTCTCGGTTGTTCTGTTGTTTGCTGCTCGTTTGGCATACACGTACAACTCCTTGGGATCGAAAGTCCTCTGAACAGCCTCGCTGAGGGTTTATCGGTAGCTGCTACACGCAAAATACCAAAATACCGCTCAGGTGCGGTCGTTACACGCCTGTTTTGATTTCCCTAACTAACTATGGGGTCAGTTTGCTTTGGATGTTCATTCAATGCTTGAGGACTATAAGTACCCCTCTTCGTTCGTAACCAAGCATCATAGCTTGTGGGCCCGCCATCCTACAACGATAGAGCAAGCAATTGGGAGAGAAGCAGTGGAGTATAGTTCAAGTACTCGTTATCCCTCAACGTGCCTCTTACTAAGAGCTAACCCTGAGTGTTTATAGTCGCGGCCCTTACGTTTCTCGTTTGGGATATTTTAATCACATTTGACGACGAAGTACGTGATCCAGTTCAGTATACAATGGAATTCAACCCAAATTTTACCATACAGGTCAACTTTATCTGGCCGTGAGTCTCTTCATCTTTGATTAATAATCTAATAAAGCAATTGCCAGCAAACCATGGACGGTTACAAAATATCTTTATTTTTACGCACGATACTTCCCATTAATGGTCCAGATGTAGGTTGAAAGTGTTTGCTTCCAACCCACCACCATGACGCCGACACAACTTAGATCTATACTTCTTATTGGAACCGACCTAACGTCAATGCTGCATTTTACCCCTCATGATTGCTTCATCTGGCAAGTCTACCAGGCAATCGCATTAATCACGATCGTAGGCACAGTTGACATAATACTTATTCTTCGAGGCATATTTGGCTTTTTATCCATTAGGATTATTGTGCTAACCCATGTCCTTTACCAGTCATCGCACTGTTCCACGGCAATCCGACTATGCGTAGTGTGCTCATCGTGCTCTACATCCTGGAGCTCATCGGTATGAGTGTAGGGCTAGGGTTGGCCGTACCTGGAATACAGTACAATGAAATTTGTCTTGTTACGAGTGCTCCTTCAACCCTTTTTATCTATGGGTAAGTCTGGCACCATTGGTTATTATTTATATTGGCCAATTTGCTACCTTTATATAGGGCTGCATCATTGATATTCCAGTTTATCCTGTTTGGCCTCACTATATGGAAATTTTTGGAAGCTGTACGGTTAGGATGGGGAGATGTACCACTAATCATGTTGCTCATGCGAGACGGAACTTGGGCGTTTGTATTGCTCATGGGTATGTGACCTTGTTTGTCAAATGTGCCCATCTGACGCTGTTCAAGCTGTCTACATTGGCCAGGGGTCTGTATATGGGCTCAATAATTCAGCTTTAGCTGGACTTCTATACGGGTATGTAAGAATGCCGCTTGTGCAACTCGATTTCGAGCTCATACGAAAGTTATAGATGGCTTTTGACAACATTCTCATTCTCGGTAAGGTTCATTTCCTTGCCTGTCCAACTACAACTCACGCACCTATTTTTTTAGGGTTATCGCATCCTACTCAATCTCAACCATCTTAGCCCTTCGGAACGCCACTCTCATGATGTGCATCGCACAAATACAAACATTCAATTCACAACACAGATATTCTCAGACGTTGTTACAAACAGCCAGTCTGATACAATGGAACTCCCCTCAAGGTCAAGTGCCACGACCACAAGACATACTCTAGACAGGACTATGATAGCTAATCCACTACGTCGAGATCATATAAGTTAGAACCCCCACATCTGATTTGTTAGTATAGATCTGTTGCCTCTGCATATGTGCTCAATCTGCAATATAACGACCATGGAAACGTTCACAGCATGAAAAGTACAAGACCCGTCCTTTCACATTCACCACGTGTGGCGTCTTCTCCCAGGGATTCGCCTATCCTCGACAACGCGGGTAGTGTTCTGCAGAACATGCGCAGTGTGAGCGTGTTCGGATCTCCTGATTAATGGTTGGCATGCGTTTTCAGCATGCTAATCATCCATGACCGATATAACACAAGGGGCATCGGCATCATGGACTCTCGCAATTCTTCTTCACTTTAGCCTTTTCTGAAACTACGGTGTTATATTCTTTGATGCAGCCGACTCTTATCAACCCACAACCAACTAGAACAGTGGATCGCTGGCCCTCCAGAGGAAAACCGAAGGTTCCGCCGATCATTATACCCCCAACTCCAATCAATGCTAGGAACGCTTCTCTCCTAGAGCCTGACAAAGTCATACCTGCTGTGCGATTTTCTTTGCCGTGTTCTGTCACCTCATCACCAGTGTCCCCTTCCTCGACGCAATCAGAGATGACTGAAAACGAAAGACCAACGGAGCTCGAGGCTGTTAAGGATTTATTTGCAACGTTGAAGCGAACAATTACTGTGCTACATGCAACTTTTGATGCGCTCAGCACCCAAACAAAAGGTATGGCACAGCTCGTGCCATCGATGAAAGCCGACCAACAGGTAGTGCAATCAGTTACATAGTGCAACTGACAAAACCTGTTGATCATGAACACCAGATTCAAGACTTAAACATGCAGCTCCATGAACAAATTGATAGGCATGACAAGTCAATGCGACAGATGCGATGTCTCCTTGAGAGTATTTTAGAGGAGAAGATGGTTGACCATCTGAAGGCGCAAGTGTATGATATGATACACGACACAATAGCCAAAGAGGTCCAGAAGCGGGTTGAACAAGAGGCAAGTCTGCTGAATTAAAGCGCTACAAACGTCTGGTTTAACCTACATCATGTTGTGTAGCTTGACGTGCAGGTTCCTAAAACATTGCGCCGACAGGGCCATGGGCATCAAAGGGATATAGTCGAGATCCAGACAGACCTTCATAATTCGTACATCTATGATTCATATTTTTGTGCCAATGGTGATCTGATACATGGTCGTTATAGCGAAGCACGTCGGCATAATGGAGGTCTGCATTTGCCATACATGGTGACAGAGCCTCTGCGCCCGCTATTGAGGCCTCTGCCCAGTGCCCTACAGTCACCAGCCTACGTCCTAAAACGACCATTCAATGATTCGACCATCACGAGCCCAACAACGACACACGAGATAGCCTCTCCATCGCCACTCTTTCCACGAGATCTGAAGTCTTTGTTTGCACTAGAACCAAGCATGGCAAGGAAACTTGCTCAAGATTATGGTGTTGGTGCAAGTAAATTTCCACCAGTTATAGATGGGGCGCAGAGGAAAGGAGCCAAAGAAACTGGTTTGGAGACACCAGAAACCTCTCCCGTTGATGGATCGCGGGAAGAAAATATCAACAGATTTATGGAACATATTGGGGTAAGCACAATGTTATATTTATATGATTCTGTTGCCGAATTGCTGTATCCTAGGTGCCCATTCTCATGATTCCTGCGCCCAAGCCCAAAGGCGTCAATGAGGAGAATCGGCCTCTGATAATTAGTGCGATTTGAGGTGGTACAGTGACGTTGTGACAGTGTAGTGTAACAAGTATTTATTTGCAACACGTTTCGTCTCCATCAGCTGTGCTCTACTAAAGGTTGTTGCTGTGCGATATCCTACCACCCATGTCGTTCTTCTTGCGACGAGCTCTCAAGTCTAGAATCATTCTCATTCCTTTTATACTAGCCGTTGTTGTTCTGCTTCATCTTATATTCTCAAAGCAATATCAGATACGTAACGTTCTATCCTACGCGACGAGACCGTTGTGGGACGCTGCCGACGGTCCCAAGCAAATTATCCCTCACTACTATGCCGAGGGCATGTCCATGGATTTACACACATGTCAACTTCATGGGTGGGCGAAGCGAGAAGAGGAGAGCAATATCAAAGTCATGGACGCTGTTCTTATGAGCAGTGAACTTGATCTGTTGGAAATTCGCATGAATGAGCTAGACTCTGTCGTTGACCAATTCTTTATCATTGAATCCAATGCAACTTTTACAGGGTTGCCCAAGGAGACTTATTTCAGGGACAATAGGAGCAGGTTCTCTAAATTTGACAAGAAGATATCTTACAAGTTGTGAGTACCAATTTTGATCTTATCTCTCAGATTCTATGGTTGCTGATTTGTATGTGAAGTTTACCTGGTTATCCACTCCGACCAGGTCAAACCGCCTGGAATGTCGAGGCTGCCACCCGTGATAACATGACGATGTTGCTTCGTTCTTACATGCGTATGCTCCCATCTGACGCACAAAGTATCGTCATCATGTCCGACGTTGATGAAATTCCTTCCACACATACGGTGAAACTCCTCAAAGCTTGTGATTTTGGCAGTTCTCTACACCTTCAGCTTCGCAATTTCATTTACAGGTCAGCTACCTTCTGCGATCATATCCAGTTTCTGACTTGTACATGTAGCTTCGAATGGCAGCTAAATATGGCCAGCTGGCGCGCGCAAGTACACGTCTGGGGTCCCCAAGTTATCTACCGGCATTCGAACTCGAGTGATTACATACTGGCTGACTCTGGCTGGCATTGTAGCTTTTGCTTTAAGACTATTCCAGAGTATATAGTCAAGATGAAGGGATTTTCGCATTCAGATCGCATTGGCGGAAACAAGAAGCTCCTGGATCCGCAACGAATACAAGACACTATTTGCAAAGGCAAAGACATTTTTGGGATGTTACCAGAAGCATACAATGTGCGTACCTATCACATTGTCAAAGATTCGGCTGACTGATTGGTTCACTGCACAGTACAAGGATCTTTTGTCGCAGATGAGCCTCAGCCCGTAAGATTGACCCAAAGTTTCAAACTTGTTTGTGATACTAACGAAACACCAGGTTGGCCTCCGCAGTCGGCCTACCCCGGTTTATAATTGACAACGCAGAAAGATTTCGTTACTTATTACCAGGGGGGTGCAAGCGGGAAGGATAAGGTATTAGTTGAACGACTTGGGACTTAACTTGATGATAGATGACACCAGACTGAGGACCTGAAGCTTGAAGGCTATGAGATGATGATCTAGTACATTATTAATATTAATATTTCTATCCACACTGAACACTCTCACTCTGTGATCGCCTGTCGATCAATATCTGATGTTGGGCGGCTATGCAACGCTGACGCTGGTTGCCACCAGATTTGAAATTGAAATATACGCCGGCCATATTTAATGAACGGCAACCGTCGCAAGGTGCATCACTATCTTTGATGCTCCCGGCTCCAAAACGACTCCACCACTCCTCTTGATACCCTCTTTCACCCACCGTCTTTTGTCGCTATCATGCTTTATCTTTTCCTTCTGTTGCTAGTGACAGTGGTCGCCCATGGTACTAACTTGATGAATCCTCTCGAATCCAGAGCCACAATAGAAGCTCCGTTGAATGGCTCGCTGGTATCCGTCAGCTGGTACGCTGCCTGGCAAGCTACTGACCTGCCGCTGTCAGCAATTCCCTGGTCCAAATACAGTATAGTAAACTATGCATTCGGGTTGGCAATCGTTTGTTATCTCTTCCCCAAGTATTCTACTCAACATTGTATTTAGTTTAACCACTCCGGATCCAAGTGTAATATCGCTCGCAGACTCCGATCAGGTTTTTTTACCTCAATTCGTGTCAGCCGCACACCAGCATGTAAGCATGACCTATAGAATACTTCTAACAGAGGTAACATAGCTTCGTTAGAACGTCAAAGCAAGCTTGTCGATTGGTGGTTGGACTGGATCCAGATGGTTTTCTTCCAATGTTGGGTCTGCTGAAAACCGGACTGCTTTTGTCAAGTCCGTCGCAGGGTTAATCAAAAAATACGACCTGGATGGTATTGACATTGAGTACGTCACTGTTGTTATTACTCCGACGTTATGTACTAAGAGTTGATAAGCTGGGAATATCCCGGAAAACAGGGAATTGGGTGCAATCTTGTGAGCCCAAACGACACGGCCAATTTTCTATCATTTCTCCAGCAACTTCGCCAAAGCGTCGGTACCGGTATCATACTCTCTGCTGCGACGGATATCAGGCCCTTCCCTGGTCCTTCAGGTACTCCGTTCGCTAACATATCCGAGTTCGCCAAACCTCTGGATCACATCGTTATCATGAACTATGACATTATGTCGGCTCCGAATGCGGGTGCAGGGCCCAATGCCCCGTTGAACGACAACTGCGCCCCTTCAGACAACCAGAAAGGTTCTGCTCAGTCGGCTCTAACGGCATGGACAGATGCCGGTATGCCCAAACATCGTATCGTGCTTGGTGTAGCGATGTATGGCCATTCATACCGTGTGTCAAGGGAATCAGCCTTTTTGGACGGTTCCAACTCAACTCTTGCGCCTTTCCCTCCTTACGATATCAACAACCAACCCAAAGGCGATCAGTGGAACGAAGGTGGCTTAGATATCTGTGGTGTTTATCAAATGCCTGGCGGGACATATACTTTCAAGAGTCTTGTTGAATATGGTTTTCTGAACACAGATGGATCGACTAGACAGGGGATTGTCTACCGCTATGATAGTTGTAGCGAAACTGTAAGCGCCTTTGTTCCCCTATTAGATTTTCCTGCTCAATTGAGGATAATTTAGCCTTACCTTTATGATCCGAAAACTAATATTCTGATTTCCTACGATGATCCTTGGTCCTTTGATAAAAAGGGCCACTTTGTCCAGGCAAATGGCCTTGGAGGTTTTGCGGCATGGCATATGGGAGGCGACCTCAACGAGGTCCTAATAAAAGCACTATGTAAGCCAATATTCAACGTATAACAGACGCATAATGCCCATATCGTATAGTGAACGGGACTCTCAACGGTGCCGCGCGAACTGACCAACCATCCCTTTCCGCATCAGCAAAAGTAACACCCACTTCGTTGCCATCTTTTGCTTCACCACTGTATTCAACCCATGTGAGGGAATGGCTACTCGTATTCGTTTTGAACATTAGTTGGGGCCTCTACTCGATGGTTTAGGTTACAGTGTACTATATGATATTGCTGAACACTAGAAATAAGACTGGAGCCTCATCACCTCACTCATGACCTTATGATGAGACTATGATGAATTAACCCTCAGACTTACCGTGTGCTTGCCTAAAGTATCGTATATTACCGTTGTTGAACATCGCGATTGGACCAAAGGATACACTCTTCACCCTTCACCACGGTTCTACGATTAAGAAGCAGCAGCACGATGTTCCGGCGTTTGACGAGAACTTGGGACAATGTGCTTGCCTCGTTCTGGACCACCAAACTCTACATATCAGCTTGAAGCACTATAATTCTCATCCCGTCTTCCTGTCCTTGGTCACCATTTATGTATCAAAAATTCACATCCTGATATGATGCAGGAGATTTCGCCAAGCCAGCAGCTTCACTGTGGGCCAAAGTGGACCTACATCGTAACATCCTAATGCGGCATGTTCCGGGCTCGTCAGGGCACGCCCTTTCAACCTTCCTGATCTAGGAATCCCTTTGTTCCATCCTGGCCGTAGGACTTGCGAGAACGATTGATCCCTAAAATCACTGAGGTAAACCATGCATACGTCCTGCCTCGCCCCTTCCTCGTAAGGTCAATATAAATTTGGACATGTTAAGCCTCCGTAATCATTCTCTGAACCCTCACAGTCGCGGTGAGTTCACTATGGTACTCTTTTCCTCTGTCATCTGAACATGGAAACCACCAAAGTCCTCACACATGGATTCTGATTCACCGCCGCCGCGTAGAACGCGGAAGCAAACGTTGCCGCGATCATCAAGTCCATCTCCCGCGCAAGCAATTGCTGATGCCTGGGCACGTGAATCAAAAGAAAGCAAAGAAAACTGGAGACGAGTTGATGCCAATGTTCAAAAGCGATATGTGGCACGTCCAACATACGATACAAAATCGAAGATGTGACTATTGGAGGGTAAGTCGATTAACGATTCATTTCGTTGGTGATGATAGAGTCCATTTGTCTACAGAAACTTTTCAGTCAGGCTATCGTCGACAGGGTGCCTGATCACTACTGGTGTATTCATCAATCCACGGAAATTGTCATAATTAGTAAAAAGACTAGATCTACGCACACATTATAGTATACTCTGCTACACTTATTCTGTATTATGATGGTCATCACTATCGACCTTTTCCTCGTCGAAATCGTCTTCATCTTCCTCTTCTAGGGCTGCTTCGGCTTCAGCCTGGGCTTGGGCGGCGGATGCCGCACTAGCAATAGCTTCCTCGATCATCCGTGTTTGCTCTTCTGAAAGTCCATACATAGATAATGACGTGATAGGTGTAGTGGATACCTCATCGCTAACAACTGGGTTTACATTTGTGACAGGAACCGTCTCGCTCGACCCAGCGTTTTTGTTCGAGCCCTCCGTAGAGTTATTGCAGGGGTTATCATCGGAACTTTCAGGTGCGGTCACTTTCATGGGCATTGTTTGCAACTGAGCTCGGGCAATGACGCTTGCCAGTGTCGCCTGGCCTGCGGCAGGATCTATAGGTTGAGGAATTACTTGGCCAGTCGAAGTTCCTAAGGCAGCCCCGACACGGGCTTGTAGAAGCTCGTGCAAGCTCAGAACACCCGCTTGTATGGCTAAGATGACACTTGATTGGATTTCCCCTTCCTCGACATGATGTAGGTCGCGGTAGCCATGAAGAGACTGGGTGGCTGCATCAGCCTGAGACGTAACGATTCCACTCCATAGTTTTGCTCTTCGTTCTTCCCTCATTAGGTCCTCGCCTTCTTCTTCTTCAAGATCCACTTCGACTACTTCGGCATTGATACAAGCTTCACTTCTAGGTCCCCGCGTTTTGCTCCCCGTTTTATGCCGTTTGATAGCATCCCTTCTAGAGAAAATCTTGAGGCATCCCCAACATTTGTATGCTTTTTTGTCGTGCAACTTGATATGCCTTTTAAGATCGTGATTTCGTGCAAAAGATGCGGGGCAGACGTTACAACGGAATGGGCGGTGGGCAGAGTGGAGACGTTGGTGTGCGCGGAGGCTGTATAAACGTGAAAATATTTTCCTGCAACCACCAATCGGACAGGGGTAAACAGCGGTTCCAATGTCTGTTAGTGAGGCAGAGTGTTGGGTATCAGACCACGGATATACAGGGTTGGCAGCGGGGTTGGTGGATTGTGAGTGTGATTCTGGAGGTTGTCCGATTTGAATACCACTGAGAACACCGATGACTTGGATGAGGCCGCTTATTTCTTGCAAAACATGCATATCATGTCCTCCACCACCCGCTGAAGATGTTACAGCGAATAGGAACACTTGGTGTAGTTGTAAGCGTATGTTGGAGACAAGGGATGAGTCGAGGGGATGAGCTGGTGATGAACCCAAGGCCTGAGCGACTACGCGCACCGCTTCGTTCACCTGGGCTTGAATGTCATATCCTGGAAGATGGGTGCGTTTAGGTGACCTGAAACCGCTATTCCCTTCGTCTGCTATCTCACGCTTTCGTTTCCCCTTGTCCAGTTGGATCGAGGGTGCATTGGAATGACGCAAGTTGCTAAAAAGAACATCTGACCTAGCAAGAAATACCAGAATGGGGCTTAAGGCTGATGCAACGGCTTTAGACACAAAACCCGTTGCAACGAGTTGTTTAAGAGTATCCCATACATTATCGCCTGGGGCATTGGGCACATTTATGGACTCTAGGACGGACTGAGCTGGTTGATCATTTTCAATGGCAGTAAGAATAGCTTTCATCGTGGTGATGGCTGCTGCTCCTTTGCGTGAGGAGGCCGAGTTGATGACATCTTTTGGTGCAGAGTTGGACGAGACGATGGCTTGGCCAGGGTTTCCACTTCCGCTGTTGATGTTTGCTAGTAACTGTTCGCCTAACCTTCTAGTCATTTCCTCTGCATTCGCATAGATATCTTCATCATCCCACTCGTCTTCATACTCATCTTCCTCCCAGTCCTCGCTAGGCTGGTCCAAAGACTCTGGCTGTAGCTGAGCAATGGTCATAAAATCAAAGGGGTGCTTTGATTAGTCATCAGCACAGCCACGGCTCGGAATAAAATTCCGGAGTATTATAATTAGTTTGTGCAAGTTTGGTTATTTCATACACACCGCATGTCCCTCAGCTGGGTTACAGACCACACTTTACCCGCTCCCGATCCTTCCCTTGGTGGCTGATGTCGAAGACGGTAAAAGACCTGGCTGCTGGAACCGTAGGAGGGATTGGCCAGGTCAGTCAGCTCAACATCTTTGTAGTAAACAAAGGACTCATTTCATGCCCTCTAGGTTTTAGTTGGGCAGCCTTTCGACATCGTCAAAGTGGTGTGTTGACTCGGCTTCTCAGAAAACTACGTCTAACCTCAAGAGGTTCTATAGCGCATGCAAACCTCTCCCAAAGGCACTTATACAGGCATGATAGGTTGTGCCACTGGTATCCTAAAGAATGAGGGACCCTTAGCATTTTACAAGGTATTCAAATGCCTCTTTGATTATCTCAAGCCTAATGACCCTTTTCAGGGAACACTATCTCCATTGCTTGGAATTGGTGTTTGCGTCTCGATTCAGTTTGGTGCACTGGAATGGTCGAAACGATATTTTGCTCGCCAAAACAAACTCAATGGCAGGGGCGGCGTAAATGGTAGCGTTCTTACTGGAGGCCAACTCTTCTCATCCGGTGTGTTTGCGGGTTTGGCGAACGGGATTGTTTCTGGACCAGTTGAACATATTCGGATTCGTGGGTTCATCTCCTCTACCTTGTTCAAAATGCTAAGGCAATGCATCTCCCTTATATATTATAGGTTTGCAGATTCAGTCTAATGCTAACCCCATTTACGCCGGACCGTGGGATGCTATCAAGAAGATCTATTCAACACATGGCATTTCTGGCATCTACAAGGGCCAAGCAGTTACCTTACTTCGCGAGGCTACAGGCTATGGCGTCTACTTCCTTACCTACGAGAAAATAGTACAATGGGAGATGGCCAAGAAGGGCGTCAGGAGGGATCAGATCAGCCCTTTGAACGCTGTACTGTATGGTGCGACAGCTGGATATGCGGTAAATATCCTCTTTTAAAGCCTAAAGTCCTATAATTACTAAACTCGAACAAGTTATGGGCAGTTATATACCCGATAGATATGATCAAGTCAAGAATGCAGACAGACGGCTTTTCCGCCTCCACAGGTCAAAAGTATAAATCAACTCTAGATTGTGTCCGTACGGTTTGGCGTACCGAAGGTATTGGTGCGTTTACACGGGGTCTAGGTCCGACACTACTCAGGTATGCATTGAATCCAATTTTATTTGATCTGGCCTTAGATATAAATGCATTACAGATCACCATTCGCTAATGGTGCCACATTCCTTGGATTTGAAATGGCCAACCGGCTGCTGAACTCTTCGTAATATATAATGAGCGCGATATATGGAAGGCTAGACAAGATGTAGATGTAGAGATAGACGGGTCTCGTTTGTGATGATGTAGAAATGCGGTACCGCGAAATACGAGAGCATCAAAAAATGGGGAGCTACTCGTCTAGTAGGTGTAGTGGGGTACATTAAGATACTTCGGTTTTAGGACATACCGTAGATGGTGATGTCTTCTGCAGGCCACAGTTAGGCGTGCCACTTCATCCCCGTGAGGAAAAGTCAGTCTTGGATTTTAGAAGATTAAACGCTCAATAACAGCTGCCGCGAAACATTAATGGTTAATGGCTAAACGTACAACTTGTGGTACGACCATGTGGCGCATTCGTGACTTGTGAAATACATACGTTCATGGTACAGACGCAATAACAAACACAGCCAAATAAATAAAGACCCCTTGTTCTGTTATGCGCTCACTGTCGTTGGTGACCTTCTTGGCCACCTTGCACTTATCTCAGGCATTCAACGTCTATCTGAGCCCGCAAACTACTCCACGACATCATACGCTGTCATTTCAACATGCCAGCAGCGCTCTTTCGCTCCACTTGGGCTTAGAGGCGCTTGAGCCTTTCTATGACGCCTCTAATTCTCCCCGTTACGAAGGAGGTTTTGTCGGAAAGGGTCCTGGAAGCGCACTACTTCTTACCGTGGATGAAGAAGACATGAAAGGTCATTGTATTTTACATACACATACGACCCTAATTCACTTTCTTCATACACAGCCGTTTTGCCGCCGTCACTTCAGCCTTCGTTTAACACATCCACTTCTTCTGTTGGTCCCGGAGATTCGCTTTCATCAGTATTGCATACCTATACTCGTCGTGCCTCATATAGCTTCTTCTCAATATACGAAGATGACCAGCTCGAAGATGTAGACTCCCTCCTGTCGTTCTTTGAAACAGCAAAAACACCTGCCTTTGCTGCTCTAGAGGTCACAAAGCTCTCCAACCTACGCCAGATCTACGGTTCTGAAAGCGATGAATACTCGAAAGCGGCAGATGAAATTCGCCAATTCCTCGATTTGGTCAACGGGAGGTCTGATAGTCTAAACATGGCACTTGTTACATTCTCTGCATCACCACCTTCGTTGGTCGCGCGTCAGACACCTCCACAGACGTCTCAATCATCAGCACCATTGAGCCGTCCTCCTCCACAAGAGCCCATCGGCTCTGTCTCAACATGTTTCTCCTCCAAACATGCTTGCACTCACGCGACGAATTCTTGTTCAGGACGGGGCCGATGTCTGGAAGCAACAAAAGCCGGACGAACTTGCTTTGTTTGCACCTGCAACGTTACCCGAATAGGCGAGGGTCCCAAAATGAAGACCTTCACATGGGCTGGACAAAGTTGCGAGAGGAAGGACATCAGCGGGTAAGTTCCCAAAAATGAGAGTACAAATATTCATACTGACAAATTCGCAGTCCTTTTGTGCTTTTGTCTGGCACGGTAGTTGTTTTACTTTTGCTTATTTTCGGCTCCGTTTCCCTACTTTCTTCTGTAGGCGACAAAGAACTACCGAGTACCCTACTGGCTACCGCTATCCACGTAAAGAAAGATTAACTCCATTCATAATGTTACAGTCCCATCTTGCTTACACACTTGAAATTTTCATGGCTCGAAGCCTTGTAAATAAACAGTTACTTGCCTAGTTCACGATGCATGATGTTTTGACATGAAACCCAGGAGTTAAGTTGTCAATTTCTTGGTTTGAATAACGGCATCCCCCGTAATGATACGTGTTTTAAAGTACAAAGTGCGTTCCAAGCATGTCCAATCGGGGATGTTTTACATGCGGACCTACGTTTCCGATGGCCACTAGTGGCGACTTGCACCTTCCCCATTATGAATCCTACGATCTTCCGGCCCTTGATGTCCAAAGTCATTGACAGCCATTCCCTGTATCGATTTACCCAGACGTCTGGTTTTAGTGTTCTTCTGGTTTTACTCGTCACTCCTTCATTATGTTTATTATTGCAAATGTGTGCCATCTGTTTCGCTAGGCAAGCCAAGGCCGATGCTTAGTGATCTCTTGGGTGGGTCAACAGGGCAGCGTCATTATTATTAGCCAAACCCCATGGAGGGATCTCCTAGCGGCGAGTTAAATGCGCCTCCTGCACGGCTGCGGACCTACGGTTGGTAGACCTAGTACTTAGCGAAGCTGACGCATTGTATGCATGATCGCGATACAGTATGTTTCTATCACCGATTGACGTCCAGTTACGAGAAGACGGCTAGCACCGAGATCTGGACAGCTCAGCCACTTTGGAGCTGGCTAGGATTTACTCTTCATTTAGTTAGATCTTACTCTGTACTAAATAATGATTGTTCACCAGTGACACGGTAGAGTTCACCGGCAGCAGAAGACCATTAAGCTAGTAAGTGATTATACATATTTATACTTAGAATATACAAATTAGAGTAGTCTCGAAGATGTGAATAATTTAAGGGTCTCCTCGTCAATGGGGTGTCGGCGTGGTGGAGCCATGTTTTGAAGATATTCCAATGGTGCAAGGCTATCGGGAGGAGAGTCGTCCGATGAGATAGAACCAGACTGGCTCGGAGTTGGGTAACGGGAGGATAATGATACATCCCTCCGCCTCGCTGGGTGATTGTTGGCAGCATCTGACTGGTCGTATGAGTTCGATAATGAGGCCCGGTTAGGAGTATATGCGATATACTCTAATCGGGGAAACTCAGGGGCCTCAACCTCGGTGTTGAAAATGTGGTCCGGCCTGCCCTTCGCAGACCGGGCACTTTTGTACTTCCCACTAGGAACTGTCAGCTTAGAGAGGTGGGGGAAGTCATCGACTGAGCGTAAACGTTCGATGGATTCTTCAGTGAAATAGGCAACTGGCAAATTATTTGTTCTGTCAATTATTGGACATGATGTACACAAGAAAATATTAGACTCACTCAAGTGCCATTTGCGCTGGCCGACGGGTGTGTCAACATACACAGTATAAGTCTGTTTCACCAGGATTGAACGGCCATGCAGAGATGTCCTAAGAAGTCTGCGTTAATATGATGGCTCTTCGCTGGAGATGACTATTGCTAACGAAGCTCCAGAATTGAAAGCACTGCCTGAATAAAGATGCTGCGAGTGTATGTCCTTCTTTTCGTGATAAAACAGGAATCCCTAGGGCAAAATAGTGAGCAAATCTTGAGGTGAGAGAGAAACCAGCCACTTTTAGATACCTCTCGAACCCTCGATGGACCCCATCGGATTCCTGCGATAAAACTATCATCATTCTGATGACGCTGGGTAGCATAAGCTGATACTAACCATCGGTCCATCTTTCAATACCGACCTATCAGATGGATCGCTTAGTATGGAAGTGTGTGTGAGTAAGACAGGCGCTCACCCCAGTTAGCTCCGCATGTGGCCCTCTCTCTTCCCAGACGTAGACAGAACCAGGAGAAATCAAGCCTCTCTCCTCGTTGTCCAAACGGCGAGTAACCATGGGAAGAATTCCAAGAAGGACTGCATGAAATATAACTCTGGCATCGGCTGGAGACCTGATGCGAACACCAGTGCAAGTCGCGCGCTGCATGTATGGGAGGGGTAAGGTGTTGAGGGTGGAAGTAAAGTTAGCTCAACCTAGAAGAGATGGAGTATAGGACCTTTATCTATAAGAGGGTGGAATACAAATACTGATGGGGTTGCCCACTTACGACACATGCCATCGGATTATTTCTGCTTTGCGAATAGAGTTTTAGGAACTAAGTCCTCATTGAGTATAGGATTACAAAAGGGTTGGATGATAGTGGGAATCAGTGCCTGGTGAACTGATAAGTAACAAGGGCAAAGGCGAACACCGACATATTTTATTAATGACACCAAAATCTGGCTGAAGTGCCAGATGGGATCAGCAGGAGTCTCGATAGGTTTACGTCAGTTGAGCTATTTGTTCAAAAACTTTGACAAGTCGAAGCCCAAGTCGCATGGAGAATCGAAGGAGACCCCGGTGCCACACTTGGATGCCCTGGCGACTAAATTGTTTCGTGAGTCCACACTTAACTATTGAGGGACTGTATACGCACGCTGGCGGTGTCCACCTGTCCACCTGTCCAAACATAACAGCATTCGTGTGATACCTCATCAAATAAATTAAACCGAACAAGCTTGAGAAAGCTGAGAAAAAAAGTCCTGGGTCCGATCAGGGGTATCGTTCTTAATTAATCCACAAGCTGACTGGTACGCGCATGCAATTCAAAAGTTGCGGTAGCGACCATCCTATCACAGGTTCTTCGGGCCTTCCCATCTCAGAGAACACGGAAGATACCCATAATCATTGTTCAGCAGTGAACTGTTGTTGATCATATGGCGCTCTAGACTCTCTAGCACTAGGTGGTTGGACATCTCCGACCTCGTGAGATCAGCAGCTTCCTATTTGAACAAGTCGAGTCCGCGCACATACTACAAAATGGCTTTGCAAAGCTGGGTTAAATCCACGCTGTTCTCCGTTTGTAGCGGATAGTTATCAGAGGAGGGAAGGGGGGGGCGTTTCGGGTCTGGAAGAGCCCACCGCCCATTCCGGCTGAACCAAACTAGCAGTAAAATTCCCCTGAAGATTCGTAATTTTTTGACTACCAGGCTAGCTTAAAAGCAATAATCTCACGTGATCATAGTCATTGTGTATGTACAGGAACGCCAAGCAGCCCGTTTTCTCATAACCTTCAAGGTGGCGTTACCGTAATATTCTGATTGTCAGTCATAGGCTGGTTGTGAAGCATCGAGACTGGCAATTTAGCCATAATAATTTTTATTGCAAGGGATATCGGGCTATTAATATGTCTCCTCAAGCTAATGGTTGCCCCGCAACTCACAGTTCACTCAGTTCAGAGTCCCCCAAGTCCGCCGACATTCTGGCGAATCGTTTTGTATTGCGCCTTGTACGAAACAAACAATTACCGCAAGGTGATGGTATGGCAACTAGGTAAATACGTTTAGACACACATTTGCCACCCATGCAATTGCCGCTTTGTCTAAGCTACATGCCTACCAGAGTCTTGCCTACAGATACGAGGCGGGCGGAGGTACGTAGTTGAACTTGAGCTCGTCGTCAAGGCCATTTACATCCACAATTAATCCGCAATTACTGACCAGAGATCTATTTGTGCAAGGGTGGTCCTGATTGCCCGCTGACTAGAATGCAGGATACAGGATGCAAACAAATGTGTCGATGCCAAGAGGTGTATTATTGTGCCCTCAAATGAGAAAGATGGTATACCAGTTAAACGTTATAACCCTGTAGCTGCCCTGCTGTGCACGCATTGCGCGTATCAAAACCGAGCTAGAGGTAAGAAGACTGGAGACTGCAAGCAGCTCCTGAGGACGGAACGCTAGCTCCTCTCTGTATTGGCGTACGCAGCGCAAAGAAGGAAACGCGATATCTCAAGTTACGTGGTTGTAGAATTGGAGGGAAGGACATATCGGGTGTAAGCAGCGGAATCACTCGAGCCGATTTTGACGCATGGTAAGTATTGAAGTAGACTGTGAAATGAGCCTGGAGAGTAGTATAAACCGGGGCACGCGATTGTGAGTCCGGAACAACGAGGAAGTCGACTGCGGATCTGGTGGGACCAAAGGCCAATATATTGATTCTGTCAAATCCACCATTGCAACAACTCCGCCATCAGTGATTTTATGGCTCTCCGACATCGATACTACTTAGATAGGGCGAGATATTGCAAGAAACCAATTATGGGGGAATGTATCTTATATGTCTCCTACTCACACTGGGTAATATTCATACGTACAATACTTGCCAACCTTTATTCTCGATCACCCCAATTAACCATTCGTGTAATGCCATCATTCCAGTTCTCCACTCTATGTGCGCTAACGATGCTCACTGTTGAATCTATGCTTCCGACAAAACCCACACCTAGGCTTTGAACCGTGATATCGATGATGGGCACATACCACTCCCCGTATCGCTTCAATGTGTGTTCAGCGGCATGGTCGACAAAGTTCCATCCCACTTCCTTGACTTCCCTCCAGAATGCTGGGTCTTGCTCGTCTAAGTGCAGGTGTCAGAACGCGTAAGGCCAGCGTATATGAGGTGATTGGATGGCAAACCTGATGTGATGATCACCTCTGTGACTTTGATACCCGTCTTTACAAAGAGAGACCCCTGTATTTCTTTGACTTTGCGGACATATGCAGAGAGTGGTGCCAAACAATTCCCGGGAACATCAAAGCATTGGTGAGCAAAATCGCCGCGTCGGGCATGAACTGTAATAAACTGCCTGGTGTTACCAATTTGTATAAAGGGGAACCCCAACGAATCAGTTACCGGTGGTAATTCATTGGACGTCACGAGAAGTGCTCTGCGCACATACTGTTTGGCAAGATCGAGGATAGAATCCGTAAACAGAAGGTGTCTTCCAACCAAACGCCAGACTGGGGACCAAGAGCTTTTCCACTCATACGGCTCAGCTCCCACAGAAGCGTAATACATAAAATCAAAGCAGGACATATGATGACCAGGAGCAAGCTGAGAACCACTGGGAGATGATGCCATGATGATATTATCTTCGTCATGCTTGATCGGGTTTAGCGGGTATATCTTTTGTGCGAGAGGCATTAATGATATATGGGCATTAGCGGCTAGAGCGGGAGGGTAACGAATGTTTGAAGGTAGCCTCGTATACGATACCTCGAGGCCGAGGTGGCGGAGTAGATTCCGTGCTAGTATAGGATCTTTTTGGTCTGGAGGACGAATAGACCAACAGCCAATTTGTTCGATTGAGGAGGGTACATCTAGGGATAACCGAGGCGCCAAGGACTTGACTTCGGACCATTCTAGGATGGGCTTGCGTAGATTTTTTCGAAGTTCGGTCAGGTTGAATATCTCTGCGAAAGGAAGTGGACCTGCAGATGGCGCTGTACGATAAAATTAGAGAAGGGAAGTTTGTAGGCAGAAACCACTCACATAAATGGTGGTCAGGTGCAAATGGAGGTATAATGGGTATCCTGTCCGAAACGAGACCAAGATAGATCATGTTAGCCTAGTTTTCAATCCCTAGAATCAATGAAATGTAAGGGTATCTTAGGCTGGTGATAACACACATAGCTCATAAATTGATTTGCTAGGGTTAAAAGATGAGAAGAGTTCAAATAGAACTTTCTGAACTTACTAAAGCCTGCATTTGCCCAGGAGGTGATATAAAACGCGTCTTTGCGCAGGTTGTCTTTGAAGTGCATAATTATGTATTATTATCGTTGGACGGAACCAGGGGTCAATTCACCTTGAAAACGATTCTTCGGAGGCCCTTTTACATAGTGTATTGTGTCCCAGGGATTGGGCTGTTCGGACTTTTCGCCGAGCGGGGATTCATATTCGGTGATGTTTGGGACGACCGGATTGCATAGAGTAGATGCATTTTGTTCAACTGGAACGCGAGGTATGCTAGCGAAGAAATAAAGGATTGAAAGTGCAGTAGCAACCAATATGCAGGCAGAGGCTGTACGGAAGAGCATGACAGGGTCAGTGTAGGAAACGGGTAGGCTGAGTCGCTGACCTTGAAATGATCGCCTTCTGCGCCAACGACACCATGTGAAGGGGCTGGCCATCAGCACAGTGCACAGCTAGCTTGAAGACGAGACTGTTCTCCACAAGCATGAGTCGAAGCTGCGCTCACTAAATGATGAGAAGCCCCTTCTAGACTGTCAATGCGCATCACTCTCATGTCAACTCAGACACAAACAACTTTTTCTAGCATTCCGCTTGTCATAGACGACGCCCACAGAAGGGAACAGAAGGAACAGAGGTGCCCTAGCTAGCCACAGGAACTGTCCTTGCCCGCTGCCGCTCTGTCGGCTACATAAAGCTTTCATTAGTTGGATGCACTGTCACCTGCTCACGACAAAATGGCGATTGTGCTGCTCTATCGCAGACACCTGATTCGATTCCCCCATACTTCTTATGAAAAATCAAAAGTTCCGTCGTATTTCAACCTTCTCTGTTTCCCCGTGCCGACTAGATACCGAGGCTGGACCTTCGTCTACTCTTTCACCGAGGTTCAGAACCCAAATCCGCTTAAAACACCACCCTTCAATCGATATTTCGTCGAGAAAAACGCGGCAATGAGCTCGGATCATCCTCATTGACTCTATAAAAGCTATCCTTACAGGTTGCACGTATAGTCCATCCCCAAAATGTTTCTACGTCGACTTCTTTCATTTCTGACCCTTGCTGCTCTCGCGGTGCTCAGTAATGCTGCCGCAGGCCAACTTCAGCAGGTCTCCAATTTTGGAACTAATCCGACTGGCGTGCAAATGTTCGTTTACCGCCCCCCGAATGTGGCAGCATCTCCCGCTCTGATTGTCGCTATTCATTACTGCACGGGCACGGCCCAGGCTTATTTCACTGGCACAAACTACGCTAACCTTGCGGATCAGCACGGATACATAGTCATATACCCTGATGCCCCCGACCCCGGAGGATGCTGGGATGTTCATACCACCGCCACGCTCACTCACAATGCGGGCGGAGATTCATTGGCTATCGCCTCAATGATCCGCTACGCAATCACGAATTACAAGGTCAATCCCAGCCGTGTTTTCGTGACTGGCACATCTTCAGGAGCGATGATGACCAATGTTCTCGCTGGAGCATACCCAGACCTCTTCCAGGCTGGAGCTGCCTTTGCCGGTGTTCCCTATGGTTGCTTTGCTGGCCCCGACCTATGGAACAATGCCTGCGCTACAGGTACCCTTACCAAAACAGCTCAGCAATGGGTAGGTGGTTATTAACGCTGCATCTTGGATGTCACTGAATGTAGCCATAGGGTGACCTTGTTCGAAACGGATACCCTGGCTACACAGGTCCACGTCCCAAAATGCAAATATGGCAAGGGACCCAGTAAGATGTTGTCTAACTTTGAATTGTTGGTTTCTAATTCATGTCCCCAGAGATACCACACTCAACTACAAGAACTTTGCTGAAGGCGTTAAACAATGGACGAACGTTTTCGGGTATAGCACTACTCCAGCGTCTACGCAACAGAACTCTCCCTTGTCGGGCTGGACTCGGTCTATCTATGGACCCAATTTCCAGGCGATAGTTGCCAACGGTGTCGATCATAACATTCCCGTTCAAGCCAATGACGTACTAGCGTGGTTTGGCATAACGGGTGGTGGCTCAACTACCACCTTCCCTACAACTACACCCTCTACAACTACACCCCCTACAACTACTACCCCGGCCCCTGGGGCCCAGCAGGCTCATTGGGGCCAGTGCGGCGGGTTCGTAATATTTTTCCTATGCTAACTTACCATCTTATCTGTTTCTTCTGTAGTGTTGGTTGGAGTGGGCCGACTACGTGCGTTTCACCATATACTTGCCAAGCTGCCAACCAGTGGTATTCTCAGGTTTGTCACATCACATAGCTGATAATTTGGAGGTATCTAACCATCTTATCAGTGTTTGTAAAAGTTTCAAATGTGACTCGGTGCTTTGTATAAAAATACGGTATACTTCATTGAGCGTTATTGGCTATGTAGTGCCCTTTGGTTACCTATGGAATATGTGTCTCAGCGGTGATTATAAGATTTAATTACACCCTGAATTATTGGCTCAATCACCCGTTATACCTTGTTTTAACCGAGAAGAACACCAGACAGCACAAGCGACACCATCCATACCGATTAGATATCGTCGAGCAAGGTTCTAGCTGTGCCTTCTGCCTTCTCCACTGTGTCTTCAATATATGGTTCCTCGGCAGCGCCTATCAGAGGACCACGAATGTTGACCTATGGTCTATTTATGTATCTAAAGCTAGAGTTACACGAAAATCCACATTCCATAGCTGGGGGAATGCTTCTACTAAGTACGGATAAGTACATTGAATGATATACGTCATTTCCCAGATCCATCGTCGCGTACGACAGCTCCAGCATTCTCAAGCACTTTGGTCAGGATTCTTTGAGTGTGTAGTTGTTGAAGATCATCTGAGCCGCCAATTGACTGGCCCCGGATTATGATATTGGGGAAAGTATGGTGTTGGGTCAGACGGCCTAAAATAGTTTTGATAATGTCTGAATCCACTGGAGGAATCCTGTCAGTCGTATACGTAGCGCTCTGCGGGTGTGACTCACTTCGCAAGTCTACCTCGATGACTTTAGGTGCGGGTTGTATACGGTAGGTCTCAAGAAGTTTCTTAGCTCGCCGTGAGTATCTGATGGTTGACCACTGTTAAACTCAAATTGTAAGAAGGCAGTATGTATTGACCATACGTACGGGCAGTATGACTGTTCGAGGTATCAATAGACAGAAGGGAAATGAGTGCAATTTGGAAATACCTTGCTGAAAACAACAACCGGATATTGTTTGTTCAGCTTCTCAACAGTCTTACTCCAGCTCGGCTGGTCTTCTCCAGCGTAGACAGCTAGATCGACAGGTTGGGATGGGTCCAAATCCTTGATTTGGGTTAAATCTCGCTCTACGTCTTCCGTGACCATACGTAGTAGGCCAAAAATCTCGTCAACTTTTGGAGAAGGCGCAGGAGGGCTGGACCTGTACTTGGCAAAATGTGCGATGTTGGCCCGTGACAGTACATCGACACCTGCATCCCTCAAGGACGGGGGTAGCTCCCATGGCACACCAAAGAAGAAGAGGAAGCCTATCAGTGCTGCGAGAAAGATAATGAAGCGGCGGCGTCGTATAGGGGTTCTAGAGGTCGGTATTGCAGTCGACATGAGTGCAGAGAGAAAAGACCTGTTACATCAGCGGACTTGAGTCCCATCTATCTATTCTTGTGTTTGGCGCTCATCATTTTCTCATACGGTCCAGTAATGGCCAATGAAACACACAGCGTGGAGTATGTCCTCTTCGATATGGATGGTAACGTCTCTATCACTCTATAGAGACAGTATATTGAATATTCATCGCTAATTCATGGATGATTAGGACTGATGATTGACTCGGAAAAAATCTATACTGATGTGACTAGTCAGTTCTGGCTTTCCTAATCAGCTCAGTGCCCGTCGAGACTACGACGCTAACACGGTTCGGTAGATGAGATCCTAGCCCAACACGATAAAACAATGACCTGGGATATGAAAGCTGGTCTTATGGGTAAACGTGAGTCATAAATCAATTCTACAGCCTGAGATTAGTGCAGATAATGCGGCCGACTAGCGGAGCGTCAGGCTGCAGAACACCTCCTTGCGTTCTTCCCTGAGATGCCTTTGAAACTCGAATCCTACCTTATGCAGAGAAATACACTTCAAGATGCACTATGGCCCACGGTACCTCTCCTCCCTGGTGTTCGAAAGCTCGTTCTCCATCTTAAGTCTCACGGAATTCCAATCGCGGTTGCCACTGGATCACGCAGGCGAAACTTCGACCTAAAGACAAGCCATCTGACTGATGTATTTAGTTGTTTTGAAGGAAACATTGTGTGTGGTGACGATGTGCAATATAGTATCAGAGGCAAGCCTGCCCCCGACATATTTCTCGCAGCAGCAAGAGAACTGCTAGGTAGAGAGGTGGGCCATGCAGAAACATGTAGTACCGCAGAGGCACTAGAGCGGGCTAAAGGGCTAGTATTCGAGGACGGCGTGCCTGGCATGCAAGCAGGAAAACGCGCTGGGATGTCCGGTACGTATAAAAAAGCCAATTGAGAAACACGCTGACCTTGTGTGTCTAATGTCATAGTGGTTTGGGTTCCAGATCCCCACCTTCTAGATGTCGGTTACATCGGCTCAGAGAAAGCAGACCAAATCCTCGGCTCCATAGAGGACTTTGTTCCAGAAGACTGGGGGCTTCCTCCTTATTAATATGCCCGTCAGGTCGCTACTTTCGCAGAAACACCCCTTGATAAAGCGAGTGCTCCTATGCTTACAATTTGCATCCATCTGTAGAGTTTCGCATACCTGATGTGCAATGTTTCTCCAGACTCTGCCAATGATAAAACGCGAAGTCAGGCAGACGATTATCTAAGCTTTGAGAAGGCTTCTGTTTGGGTCACTTTCGTCGCGGTGAGTTGCCAGATGGTGGTAGTGACTGCTCTTCCGTGTTCTGGTACAGGTACATCCAAAGACGGGGGACACTTGGTCGCTAAGGCAAGAACTGCCAAAAGCAAGGCAGGGTCAGAAATGATGAAGACAAAACAGGTTCATCGAATTGTGGCATGCACTGATCGAATTTTTGTCGTCGGTGATAGCTTTGCCGGAAGAGAACATTTCCAGCCTGAGGGAACATCAAGTCTTGACCACAGGCAGGCACAGAGAATTAGCCGCACCAGAGTAAGGAGGTGGCAACCCCGCGAATTTTTTGCCTCCCTTTATAAAACCAAACCTATGAATATGGCGTGACGACTAAGTCTTGCAGGAAGTTCCCAGCTTACAGTGGCGCATATTAATCAAGACACCTGGGCCAATAGTGGAATTTGAGTACTGGTAAAAATTGGTAGACCACTAAGACCACTAGGAGATTGGTATCAGAAACGAGGCGGTCTCAATCTTATCATGCAGGCTGGTCTAACATAGCTTAAGGCGTAGGTAATATGGAGTCAGCCCGGAACATGCCGTTTGAGGCTGTTTGGCTACGCAGTCAATGACTAATAGGGACTACACTTCTATCTCTACTGTCATTATACTTGGTGGACCTTCAGTGACAATGAGCCAACAGTATCCTGTCCCTCCTCCTTCCTACGGCACTGCGAGCCCAACGAAACATAACAATAACTACTTTGATGAACGTGAAGCACAGGCACCACTTCTGGGCGGGTCGAGTTCGAACGGTGCAGGAGGATACTATGATCAACCTGCGCAGGGTGACCTCCCAGACGATTTCAAGGTATGCGGAATGTTTCCATGCTAACTCGCCTCCGATACTCATTATCTACTTGGCATAGTATGGCACAACAGTTTCCGATAGTTCTCCAGAGATCAGAAATGCCTTTATTCGGAAGGTGTATACGATTCTACGTATGCACACACATTTCGCCTTGATATTACTGGCTTATTCTTTTCTCATACAGTCTGCCAGATCGTACTGTTTTCATTTTACTTGATGAAGTAGAGTCCCTGATTGACACTTTGCAGCTAGGGACCGTGGTTGTGAGTGGCGGTATATCTCAGTCTCCCAAGACGATCCTCTGGGTTCAATCTCAGTAGGTCGCCCGCCCTATTTGTGTTACGAAAGAATATGTTGCTAAGAACTGGGACGCTAGCATCTGGGCGTTTTATGTCCCCTTGTTTGGTACCCTTATTAACCTTGGTTTACTGTACTGGAAGCGCCACAGCCATCCCCTTAATTTCATACTACTCACCACGTTTACGGTTATGGAGGCATTCACACTTGGGGTTGTAGTTGCGTTTTACGAAAACGTTATCATCATGCAAGCGCTGTATGTGTTACACTTCTTGTTGTTTCCTCAAATTTATCTGGATTGGTTTAGGCTCATTACACTAGGCGTCTTCCTTGGCCTTACGCTGTTTACGTTCCAATCAAAGGTTTGTATATATCACAATTTGTATACTTCCTGCCCCTCATATCTACATTAGTACGATTTCTCGGGCATGGGGCCTTTTCTTTTTGGTGCACTGGTTGCGATGAGTTTGTGGTTCACTTCTTACCTTGTATGTTTTGCCTGATCTGTCTCATAGTAATGACCGGCTTTGTTGGCGTCTTCATCCCATTTGGTAAGACTATGGACCTCATATTTGCAATTGGGGGATGCCTGCTATTCAGCGGATACATCGTTTATGATACGTACATGATCAACACAAAGTTGTCTCCCGACGAGTTTATCATGGGTGCCATTTCCCTATATCTTGAGTGAGTACCGATATCAGGTTTTTTGCAGACGTCCGACTCATTAATTTTTGCAACGCGTAGCTTCATCAACCTGTGTATGTTTCAAACTCTTCACCAAAAGTCGGGGCACTGACCACTCCTCTCATGATAGTCCTTAGCATTCTTCGTCTTCTCAACAACGTCGAAGATCGTTAAACTATTCATAACTGCTCCGCAAGAGTAGATCTACTTATGCTTTGCTCAGTTCATCTCTTGTAATTTACTTGCAATCCCATGTTGGTTACCTCACGTGATTGATTTGGAGAGATGACGCCTGCAAATTGGCCTTACTTCAGGGACCAGCTTAAGCATTGACTCAAAGGTTGACCATGGCTTTCTCGCCGCGCGTCGCCAGGACATGCCTACGACATACAGATGCATTCTCAAGGTATGGTATTATAAGGGCCTTTTTCCGCCAACAGCCGACCAGTCGCGCATCAACTTCAAATGTGCCAGTGCGGCCTTCTCTCATATCCTTCGCGAAGCCGAGACACATATTATTTTCTCGTCGACTACATATGTCGTCGCCAACTTTTAGCCCAAGAGAATATACGCCCACAAAGCCTCCAGAACTCGACAAGCACGCTACAAATACTTGGCCGGCAGAAACCAATAACCAGCCTCCACAAAAAGAGAAGACACCCGCTTCTCAACCATCACTTCCAAACATAAACCTCGAAAACTACTCAAGCTTTTTCAGACGCCTCGCACTGTCTGCTCCCAATCCTCATACTCTTACACGAGACGAATTGCTAAAGTTGGCCACGGGGTTCTGGCAGCGCTTTCGCATTCGCTTCAAGTGGTTCACTATCAAGTCCTTTCGCAAATTCAACGTAGATGACATGTCGGCATTCCTTACCTGGTTCTTAATGAGTCAAACAATTTGGATTCTGATTGGGACGTGAGTACACTGTGTCGTATGGAAACATGCGTCTCAGGCTGACACCTTCAACAGTACCACATTCTTCTCCGTTATTTTTGCCATCCTCAACAGCCTTCGCCTCCAAAGTAGGCCATCCCTACTTTTGATATACCTCCCCCATCATACACGCTCAACATCATTCCACAGATTATGTCGCTCGTGCGATCAGCGACTACCTAACTTCCGAAACTGGTGTAACCATAATTTTCGAATCCGCCATCGTGCCAAAGTGGAAAGATTCTCGCATTTCCTTTAAAAATGTATATGTTTCTCGCCGGCCAATAACCTCACCCTCGGAAACACACAAACGATTTGACCATTTAGCCGCTGTAGGTTATGATGTCAGCAATCACCCCGCGTATCATCAAATAGAGGGAGATGAGGAGGATGTTGATGCACTATCTCCAGCAGATGAAGATTGGAACATGGCCTTGTTTGATTTGAACGTCGACTCCGTAGACGTCACGCTCTCTTTGTGGAGGTGGCTTGATGGCAAAGGACTTGTTGAAGATGCTGTGGTCAAAGGCGTCCGTGGTGTATTAGGTTCATACTTTCTCCTTTTAATACCCATTATTGCTAAGTTCAAAGAGCAGATCGCCGAGGAGTCCGCTGGGATCCTGACAACCCTCTCGATCCAGCTGAGTTTCGACATAAAGCACAACCAGGCGACTTCGAGTTGGAGTCTCTCCAGCTCCAGGATGTTTTGATCACAATCCATCAGCCAGGTGGCTTTCGACCCTATACCGCGTCCATCTTTCGTGCCGACATACGCCAGTTCAGGAAACGCTGGCTTTTCTATGACTTTTTGCGTGCAGAAAACATAGTTGGTCAATTTGATAATTGTCTTTTCAGCTTACACAAGCCGCAGAGCATTGGGAGGACCACGGAGATGGATCTTCAGGATGGCGAGTGGGCACTCATGGTTCATGTTTACATTACTCCCCACATAGATCATATACTAATATGCGTGTAATGCGGTCAGTCCCGGATCCGTGTTGACGGCGTCAACATTGACCATCTGCGTGGCTCCACTACCGAAGTCGGTCCTCTCTCATGGATTACATCGGGTAAAGTTGATGCAGTCCTCGACATCAAGTTTCCACGCGACACACATGATGGACTCCCATTTAACGCTCTCCTTGGCGAGATTGCCGATGCAATATCCACCTCCCTCACCAACCCGGATCCTGGGTTAGCTCGCATACCTGGACAACGTGAGCTTGCGAAGCCAGCGCTCAGAGCACCACCCATTGATGAGGGAGGGGACGGGGATGGGCCGCAAGTGGTGGTGGATATTGATTTGAGGTTTCGGGACCTGAAGGCTGTGGTGCCCATTTTCACCAATGACTTGTCATATGTGAACAATGCACTTGTCAGGCCCATTGTGGCATTCATGAAGTGTGTTGTTCTTTCGCTTTGGAAACCTTTTACCATTCATCGATATCTGAAATAGCGCAAACCGTACGCTAGTCCCCATACATTGCCGGGTTGTTATGGACTTGAACGACTTTGACGGGTCATCAACTGTGAGCTATCTTCTGAGTCATAAGATTCTAAGACTGATGCCTTTGTACAAGATGTGGGAAAGTAAGTTCAGAAAACTCGATCCAAGTTCATTGACCTTATCATCTGCCAGCTGGAATGATCGATGCTATATCCCTCAAAGTACGCTTTTCCTGACCTTGTTTGCCATGACAGCTGACTCTTCGAACAGAGCTATGATGCCTTAGCATATCACGTCTCGCAGTCTACCATGAATCGGCAACGTTTGAAGACGGTCAGTCTTTGGAGTCTGCAGATGACGGCCAGCGTCGTCCTTTCTGCCTTGAGAAATGCTATCGACCCCATATCGCATCAAATTCAAGATGCATACGTAAATGGAGCCTCACTGTATAGAGCCTCTCATCTAGGGCCAGCATTCTGATACGCATCCGCCGTGTGTAAAAAACAAAACTGAGGCCAAATATGGAAGTTCCCATTAGGTAAGGAGTCTTTCTCACTGGGAACCACGAACTTGATTCGTTATTGCACTTTAGGCCACGTCTAAGGCTTTAAGTTTCATTCACCAATCATGAGCTGATAGCTTCAAGCCCTCACAGCCGTGTCTTTTGATTGATAAGCGAGGACGAGTAAAGGATAGCTATTCGCGATCGAGATGGCTGCAATTGTATCGTGTGAACAGTCTTCGCGTAAGATTCAACTGGCTCGAAGCCTACGTAAACTAGTCTTACCTGTTGACTGTGCCATGTCTTATCAATGGTGTGTTTGACGAAATCTCGTCATACACAAAGTTGTCATCACATCTACATAAATGTTGGTCAAGGGAATGTTCTCTGAGGCATACCTAATAGACTAGCTTGACGACGGCAATTTAGTTGATGGGGACCTATTGAGTTCCTGGTCAAAGAACGTGGACTGGGCAGTTGAACTTGGGACAGAAGTCACTCATGGAGAAGTGTAAAGAGCTATAGCCAGGAATAAGAGCTGTGGATAACAAAGAAAATGTGCATTGTTCATGAGCTTGTAAGTCGTGGAAATTCGAGATCATGTCTGATACAAAAAAACTGTCATAAGGCACGCATAGCAAATATCTCAATCCCTCATGATTACTGTCAAGAGTTTCACAACACCATCTTGAGAAATGCCTATATCATCCACGCGTTTCGCTAAGCTTCTGTGAAAAGTAGAGCCAACTAACTAACCATGGTTGATGCCCTCGGAGCCGGAGGGCAGTAATCCGGTGACGTCTTGAACAATGCTTTCGTAAACGACCCCGAGATAACTCCTGTTCCCCACGGCAGCCTTGACAAATTCATCCCTGCCGCAAATGACAGCCAATTCAAAATGACCACATTCACGTTTAAAATAAGCTCTTACCGGCCAATATTGTAACCGTCGGGTATGATGTTGTGATGATCTGACAGGTTCTTTCGAAATTTCAGATGTTCGCATATAGAGCATAATGTCATGTAGATACTTCTTCGCGTGATACGCTGAGTGATATGGTGAGTTTCAGGTCATACTTTAACTGAGCAGGCGTACGCCAGAAACAGAGCTCCGCTGTTCGCATCGGGTCCATCCTGGCGATACGTGCTGCCTCGTGTAAATAAGAACCCACGAACGCAAGTGATACATATGGATAGTTACACACCGGAGATGATTACCACCCACTAGACTCTCGAGACAAGTGCCGAGAATCGGGACATGGAAGTGCTGTCGTAAGACCTCCTGTAGACGTTTACTGTTTAGAGCCCACCTCGAGCATGAAGGAAAAATCTTGAAGCCTACTCGTTCGTTGATCCACCCATGACCGTCTCCCAGGTTGGCTGGCTGCGGGTCGCCCCTATGAAACCCAAGACATTCTTTTGACCTGGATGGCTCTGAATAATGAGAACGTGCATTACATCAACGCTTACATCTCGACTGCACGGGCATAGTTGAGAAATCCGGAAGCTGTGAGGACGTCGGGAGAGCTCCGTCCAGAGATTATAACCTTCAAGAGCTATCATGACAATGATACATGATATAAAGTGATTTATACATTCAGAGGCTCGCCTCCACTACCTGATTTGTTGAGTTGGGAGCCACCTCTTAGTTTCGGATGGTAAAAATCCACTAGAACAGACTGGGGGTGCGAGCTAGAGACCACAGCAAAAATAATGAGGACTGCAACAAGCATGATGGTGGACGAGTTTGTATACGGCCAATGTTATGGCCCAATTCCGCCTTTATAGCACAAGATGTATCCATATTCAGAGCCCTCAAGTAGCCTGATAGCAGTAGTGGTCCACTGGGCCGTTGTGGCCATTCATGGACCTGTTAGACCTCTATTATGTAATGTGGTTTGTATATATACTGAAAAAAAAAAAAAACACAATTGGAAAATAGGACCTACATAGGTTCTTGGACTACAACCACCATCAAGTCTTCACAGACATTCGTCCGTCTCTTTCTGATCATCTTCTCATGTTCTGATCTTGCCTCATAACAAAGCAGATTGATCACAGTGGTTACTCACACAGATGTCTAACATGCCCCTAACCCAGCTCGATTCTGCGAGACCTCCATGGTCGTTCGCTGGATTTAAGTTTAGGACAATAGGACAAGAGCCACAGCTTCTCAAACGTATTTCCATTCCAGCTCAGAACTCATCTTATGAAGGTGCTTCTTCTCGTGCAACGACCAAGTGTGATCACCCCCATTCTCTTTCGTTCTTGGGACCGCACCTCTCAGCAGATACTTGTGTAAACCCATCCTCTTCTGTGGACGCTGTCATGTCCGACGAGGATAGCAATATAGTCATAAATACTATACCGACACAACAACCGAACTCTCCTGAGTATCAACTCCTGGTTGACGATAAAGGTTCTACCAAACCATCAGGCTATACACGCTCATCCAAGGTTTCAATATCTCCTACCATCTCACATATGCAAGCGGAGAAAAGCCCATTATCAGGTTCATCCGCACAAAATCACGTTGAAAGCCTAGAAAATCTAGTGGGGGAAAAGATGCACGTCTTCCACTCTTCGATATCCGGGACAAGTGGGCCGTCTCAGCAGGATTCGCCGTATCTGGCTCTCCGTGACCTTCACGCCCGCCTGCTGTTGTCGCTCTCTAACCTACATCCGCCCAATATATCAAATGCTCTTGTTCTCGCACAGAGTGCCAATTCTCATGCTACGAATGCTTTATCAGCAGCGCAGAGTGCGTATACGCTTGCGCAGCAATCGCTCTTGTCCGCTCAGGATGCGGTCATTTCATCTCGGGAATGCTTGAGAGCTGCAGAACAATCCAAGGCCGATGCAAGCGAGGCTGTCACCGCTGTTGATCGGCTTGGTTCTGGTAACAGGGGCTCTGGGTCTGGACCAAGTGAAGAAGGGCAGTGGAGGTCTGTGATCATCCACCTGCAGGATGATTTGCGTGCGCTAGGCGACTGGGTTCGCGAAAGAGAAAGCGAGGAGCTGAGCCGAAAACAAGATAGCAGTAGGTCAGCAAGCGCCAGAAGATATCACTCGTTGGTAGAAGCTGCGGTGAGTAGTATGACACGGACCAGGGGCAATTCTTTCTACGAGACGCAAACGGAAGAAGCTACCCCGTCTGTCAGAAATGATAGGAAAGCGGATTTGCCTTCCCAAACGCAAACGCCTTTGTCTTCCTCGTCAGGCCAAGTCACTCAACGATTAACTGAACTCGAAGCAGATACTATCACAGGCGCATCGACTCTACAGCATGATCATCATTTAAAGCCAGCTGCTGGACTCCCGGATGTTGTACCAACGAATCTGGACTTGAGCTCCTCAATTTCTCACCTTGTAAGTGAGAACACACATCCACGGAAACCAACTGAAGGCAAAGCCCCTACACAAAACGTACACGAAATAGCCCATCCGCAGCCGGTGCGTTCTCAGGGCCAAAACGACGACGAAGAGAATCGTTTACGCGAGTTGCATCGCACGAAACTCGAGATTGCAAGATTCCAGATGTCGGAGCGTCAGCGGATCGGCGAGAAAGCTGGGTCGCAACCCTCAATGGATGCGCTATCAACTGGTGGAAAATCACCAGTGAACGACGTTACGGCGAGTACCAATCGTGCTCCCGAAACTTTCAATGAGAACGTGGCGATAAAGAAACCATCGGAAAATGTTCAAGGTAAAAACCGGCGTTTCTCGACGTTGAACGATCAAATAGAAGTTGAAGAGATGAGGGGAAAGAACGAGAAGCCAGCTCAACAGGGAACCCAGGCTCAAATACAGGAACACATTCTTGAGCAAGAAAGACGACCTCAAACCGTTGCACAGAATGAGCGTGTCAGTGCAGCCGATAGTCCGAGGGCAAACGACCATGTTTCTCAGTCACCCCAAACTGAAAGCCACCCGCAGTCAATTGACTTGCAAATTGAACAAGGGCGCCCACGTACGGGTTATACGACGAACCTGACCTACCCATCGTTGCCACAGTCACATTCGCCAAGTACTCCTCCAGAAAATGTGCATCAGGAGGCGTCCTATCCTCTATCTAACAGCGGGGATTCAGCCAACATCTCGCGTCACGCACCTGGTACGAACGTTACTTTGGCTGATGGCTTAAATCAGCCTCACACTTCGGCGTATATGAACGACGGTGCCGATGCTGACGTTCCTACTTTGAAAAAGGAACCTATATCGCCTATGTTGTCCCGCAGATCAAAAGAGCTGGACGCCGGTGCCAAAGGCAGGGTAGACACGGAGCAGGATACGTTGGCATCCCGCACGCAGAATCACTGCTTGTCGTCACATCACCAACCTCATCTTCTCTCACCAGCCGAGCCTCGCAGCCCGTACGAGCTCAAAACGTCTGCCGTCGCTGCCTCAGCGCCACGTAGCACCTCATTAAGGAACGCTCTCGTGAAAAGCGTTGAACGTACCTCACAAAGCATACATTTACCTGTGATCTCGACCAAACCATCTTTCGGGCAAACCGAAATGGGCGAGAGCCGACCCCCAATTCCGCATTCGACAGAACAGGACCCTCTTGAGATACTACACAAAAGCTGGGCGCTTCACAATGTTACGGAGCCTCAGGTCGTAACAGAGTATACAGGCCCCTCTACCGCAACACCTGATCCGCAGCCACTTCAATCGAATGTTCCCCAAGGAGGAAAAGATGGAAGAAGCAAACACGATATGCCGCCACCACTACCCGACGAAGGAGTACATGGGATTGGAATTCCCAACAGTGAACCCATCCTCCACAGGCGCGGTGTCCCGGGTCCTGCCAGTCCTTCAACAACCTTCGTACAACCTCCAGTTTCGCAGAGTAGTATAATACGCGGACCTAGAGCCATGGGTCTCACACCTCGCGACCTATATTCGCCCCCAACCTCGCCTGTTCTAGGTAAGAGACGACACAACGATAGTCTTAACCTAGATGAGCACTCCCCTCATCGCCAGAGGTTCTCAAACGACAGACCGGAAACGACATATACGCCACGCGCGAGGCATGCTGTAGTTTCTCAGTGGCGCTCACCTTCTCCTGGGCGTCCAGCCTTACAAGCGCGCATCGGGGCAAGGGATCCCGAAACTTATATGATTGGTGCTGGTCAGAGCTACAGACCTCGATATGCATTGAATCAGCTTTCTCGAGAGCCGTTGGCTTCTAACAACTATCAACAAGCTGAAGATTCAGCACTGCCGAAACGGAGCTCATCATCAAGCGAGCGCTTCACATATGACCACCATATTACCGGATCCCGTGATGAAACCCCTTCACACAACTATTTCAAAGGCAGGGGAATCAACTCGGCCCGTGGTAGTTATCGAGGTCGGGGTGGTCATACAGGAAGCCAAGTAGGAAGTCGAGCGCTGAATTTGGAGCAGCGTATCTCAACTCACAAACCTCCAACATTGATGCATCGCCTTGGAAGCCCTCCACACAGACGTTAAAGCGTGAGTCCTGTTTAACTTAGCATCCGAGTGTTCATTGACGCGTTGTTTCACTTGTTTGACAAGTAAATACTTTCTCTCCTTTCCAAATGTCAACACCGTGTAGTAGTATCTGTAATCCCACCAACCCCAAAGAGTAAACCTGGGTACAACCAATTTCCGAAAGGAAACTCATAGCGAAGCGTCCTTCTGAATACATACATGGGTGAACGACATCTTTGAAACAAGCCTTGCAAATCATTACATCAGTTACCACCACAGATTGACAACTCTTTCATTTCTCGGAGAACATCTTCCACCTAAATTGAGCAAAAGATTTGAAAGGAACCAATATAGATATGAGACTCGTATTTACCTGAGCGTCAAGCTGTCCCGCCGCGTAGTCGTCACGAACGTTATCGGCAAAGTATCTGGAGCAGATGATTAGCACATTGTAAATGTTGTGCATGAATCACATTGTACCGTTGCACCCCACTCAGCTTCTCGTATCCCTCTTCAGCGAACTTGGACTGCATGCGGATCATTGCCTCGAAACTTGGGTCAAAATATGGCACCCGAAGATCAAGGAGTTGAGGAAGTTCTGCAATGAGCTGATCATTCAGAATATCAAACACCTCTTTAGATTCATCATGCTCTTGTTGAGCCTAATTGAACAACAAAATCTATCAAAGTGTAAGTCGGAAGAGGGTTGGTATAGCAGCCTACCTTTGGTAGCTTGGTAGGGTCCTCGCTAGGCTTGTCTATCAGCTTTCGCATCCTGCCGCGTGCTGAATCATAGTCGAGCAACTAGAAGGGAGGCGTGTGGAGTCAAAATATTGTCAGTTGTCCACAATTTCTCCCCCGACCTTCTTGTTCCGCTTTGCGATGTGTTCATTCACTATGGGAAAATAGGCACACATTTTTCCCAAGGGCTCCGAGATAGTAGTACGATAGGGAACATCCTGAAATATGTTTGTTGAATCTGAAGGGAAAAAATGATCTGTATTGATGCACGCACTAATTCCCGCCCAAACCCTGCATCGAGGTCGTCCACTGATCGCTTATATGAATGGCCAGCCATAGCACCTTCAGACCCACGATCTGCAGCACCGTAAAAGACCTCAAGGGTTTCCGCAATCCGGCTTTGTGCTGAGGTCATCGCTACAGGGTACTTGGTTGAAGGTATGTCAAAGGTGGGAATCGAATTTACCTCGCATTGCATCCCAGTATGCTTTGCTATCTTTTTGGAGGGCTTGACATTCCTTCTCGAACCTTGTGCATGGGTTGAGGGTGCAACTAAGCCAAGGATCCGCTATGAACGTACGTTTTGTACTTTGCTTCTTCCTCTGTGAACTCGCGATCGACGGTCCTTTCGATTTGGCCAGTCTTTTGAAGCAACTAGAAATGGATGAGCTCTACTAGTTTCGGCATTTGTCAGTGAAAGACCCACCGTAGTGCCCACCCTGTTTACCGACTTTTTTAATCTTCATTTGAGATCAGAAACCTGCAAGTACTCCTGTGTTTTAGAGGCTCACCCTGACCAACTCATGGTAAGAGCTTGAAATGCTTAGTCAGGACCTTTGTATCGTTTTGTGGCACCTAAGCACCGCCACTGAGTGCCAACTCTGAGCGCTAATCTCATAAGAGTTGAGATGGCTGATGAGGATGACCCACAACAAGGCTTGCAGGTATAATCTAGACGCTTTCCACCAGGTTTCTCTATTGCTAACCCCGCAGATTTGCAGATCGTCGTACCCTATAAACATCTGCCACCCGAAGTCCTGATCATGATCTTTCTTCGTACTACGCCACCCAGCTTCCTCCTCGATCCCTCTCTCACCGCTGGTCCACATTCTCCGTGGTGTAAAGCTCTGGTTATGAAGCAGACAGTTCCATTGGTTTGTAAGGAATGGTACACGACTGGTATCGAAATGTTGTACGAGCAAGTCGTACTTCGCAGACTCGGTCAAATTCCCTCTCTTCTTCAGACTCTTGAAGAATCTCCCGGAAGGCTCTCCGACCTCATAAAAGAAATCACACTGTACACAAACATTCCCATGAACTACGGTGCTTCATTTGTCAGGCATATTCAACGTATCATTAACCTATCTCCCCGCCTCCTACGATTTAATTTTAACTCTCCCTGCTTACTGCCACCAACGGCAAAACTCCCAGTCCTAAGCGCATCGATTACACATATTCAACTCGGCCCGTCAACTTCCAATGCGGAACTATTTGGTATCTTGGAAGTGGTTCAAGAGAACTTGAGCTGGCTCTCGATCTACGTTCCCCCCACACCTGGGCACTTTGGATCGTTCAAGACGTACAACCTTCCTAATCTAGAGGATCTGCTTATTGAAACAACGCCAGCTGGCAGGGAACACTTGACAGCTATTGGCCAAGCTCTGGCTATGCCTCGTCTGCGGAGATTAACGTTTAAAACGAATTATTTTTCGCGGGCAGAAATGGAAACACTAGATCTGGCAGCTTTCACCGCTTTTTGTCAGGTACATGGGCGCCAGCTGGAATTTCTTCACGTACAACCAAGCTATTCGTGGACCATGGGAAATTATAAGTTTGCGTTGCAAGGACTAGTGGATGCATGCCCGATGCTGGAACATCTTGTTCTACATCCGCGTGCCGAGCCTGTGACGCATCAAAATGTCAAATGGGTGGACATATGGACGCCATCTGCACCTAACTCGACGATAGAATTATGGAGTGCACTACGAGGGTCTTTGACGAGGGCATCGTTTCCAAAGCTTGAACATATTCGTGAATTGGGACTGGGACTGGCGCTCTTCTCCGACATTCCCAAGATGATACCCCCTTGTCCAGCCTCAGATGAAGGTGATGCTGTCTTTGAGTATCGATATCCTGGGATTTTTATGCATCATGACAAGAAACGTCTCGATGTAGAAATTAATATCAACGTGGACTCTATCTATGAAGGGAACATTAGCGAGGAGGACGACGACTACATGCTCGAAGAAATGTCGTCGTTAAGCGGGGACTTTGACGTTTTATACAGCACATCGAGCTCCGAATACTCCTTGGGCGACATTGTCTGGGAATCTACGTCTGACTCTGATTATTAGCGCTAGCTAATGTATTATGTAATTACGGTAGGCACCCATCTTAGATTGCTTGATCATTACATAACTCAAGATTTGACTGTAGATCTTTGTATGCACATGTTTGTTTTACGATCTATTATGATTTCACGATCCATTTTTGTCTCACCATGCAAGCCAAGCAAGCGGCCATGGAGCGCCACTGACTTGCTCTCATGCCACCAACAACTCGCAGCGCACGTATCATTCAAACCAGCCTCAATACAAAGACTACAAATTTTAAAGGTCGACTAGGTACATATGTTTATTAAACTTACTCATCTGACTAACTTGTTATAGGTTACGCTTGTCTGAACACTGTCTTGCGCAGCAAGAGACCCGCCAGAGAGTCCATCTTTTGTTCTAGAACTTGCAGGTGTGACATTCGTATCATATATCTTGCCTAGAATTTAAACATCTACCTAGACTGAGCAGCGTAAACAAGAACGGCATCCAATGGGTCAAAGATTTGGGAATCAAGAACGTGCAAGATCTCCTTACCATGATCCAATGGAACGAGGATAATGTTCTTCCTATTTCTCTCCCTTTTACTCCGCGTCTCATGTCTCACTTGCAGCACATACGTTTCTTGAGGGTGTCCTCGGAAATGTTTCCCTTTGCATCACATCCCATCCATGGCTACTCATTGGAATATTGCGCTCCCCTTCTTGCACAAGCCGGAGCACTTGCCAACAAATATGGACACAGGCTAACCACTCATCCAGGGCAGTATACTCAACTAGGAAGCCCAAGGCCGGAGGTCATCCAGTCGGCCATCAGAGACTTGGTTTATCACTGTGAAATGCTCGACAGATTGAGTGCTGGTGTCGATGGTGTCATGATTATTCACGTGAGTATTTCGCGGTTCCAGTTCGAATTCCAACACCAATGTGCTTTTCGGTAGGGCGGTGGTGTATATGGCGACAAACAGGCTACCCTTCAGAGAATAAAGCAAACCATCACCGAAAGACTTCCTGCCAATGTACGAGCTCGATTAGTACTAGAAAATGATGAGGTATCCTTTGACTCGGCAATTCAACTCGCCCTCTTATATACTGCATATATTTCATAGATTTGCTATAACGCCGAAGATCTCTTACCATTATGCGAAGAACTTGACGTTCCCCTTGTGTTTGGTAAGTGTAATAGAACAGTGACACACGTTAACAATACAAGCTATTCCTATAGACTATCATCACGATGCCTTGAACCCATCTTCCATCTCGCCCAGTGAAATCATTCAGCGCGCAAGTGCTATCTTTTCACGACGCGGAATCAGGCCCAAACAGCATCTCAGTGAACCAAGACCTGGAGCTGAAACTCTCATGGAAAAAAGAGCGCATGCAGACCGTTGCGAGAACCTACCGCCTGATTTACCAGATGATATGGGTACGACTTCCATTACCCTCTTTCTCATTTAGTCACAAGTGCATGTTCTCTACAGATCTCATGATTGAGGTACGCATAGTTGTATGACGCCGATTCTCTCTGACACCGACAATCGATCAATCAATCAAGGCGAAGGACAAGGAACAAGCAGTCTTGCATCTGTATCAGATGTATAATTTACATCCTGTCGATACTTGTGAGTGCGGCGTTTCTCATTGCCAAGGGAACTTTATCAAACGTCGCGATATACGCAGTATCTGTTCGGCCTCCTGATGAGAACCCTACCAAAGAGACTAAGGGAAGGAAATCTACCAAGAGACGTCGCCTCCAGGCTGAGAAGCTGGAAATCCATCTCGAAGAGGAAGTGCGAACCTCAGCATCTCTCCAATCTTCCAGCGCAGATTCTCTCAGCAAAGCCAAGGGAGGGAAAGCTGCCAAGAAGCGCCGGCTTCAGGCCGAGGAAGAGGGAGTTGAGATCAGAAACACAGCACAAACCTCGTCTCGTAGCGAAAAGAAGGGCAAGAAAAGTCGCCGTACAAAAAGAACGGACGTATGTGGATATGAGTCGGTCCCTATTGCACAATGAGACATCGGCCACTAGTTTTGTCATTACTGCGTCTAAGCCCTCCAATGCCAATGGGATTTATGAGTTTCTTTTTCTAGAAGGTGCTCCAGCTTATCAATGTAGTCTTTCCTATCGTTCGACGCTCAGCGCTTCAGCAGCGTTAAACCCTTCACTGCCCCGATGTTCCATGTCTGGAATATTGGTTCGACCCTGTTGTGGTAAAGAAGCATCCTCAATGACATGGTAGCTGCTGACTGCTTTATCAACTAGTTGTTGCCGTCAACAGGCAACGATGCACCTAAGCTTACGAGACCATAATTAATAATCAGTGAGAACCATCTGAAATATTGTTGGCTCCCCTTCTAGCTTCGCTTGTTCTTCTGAAGACAGAGATTTCAGCATTAATTAGGCATGTTAATCAAAATGAAATTTTCAGTGGAGATTAGGAACCTAAATATTGTACTTTATTTTGTAAATAGAGGAGGGTGTCATAAATCGAAAGGAAACTATGTGGGCTTTTGAGTTCTATAGAGTGAGGATTGACAGTGATGTAGCTTTATGGAGTCCAGCAGTCGAAACAGGGCTATTCATTTGGTCAGTTAGGTCTAAGATGACGCTCTCGGCTGAATCTTCTTAGAGTCGTTAGTATAGGGAAAGTATATTTTGGAGATAAAATACAGAACCATGAGTTGAAGGGAGTAGGTACAGACATCAGCAGAGGACGGTGCCAGAGTTGAAACGCGAAAAAGCTTGAAAAACTTGAAGAATAAAGGACATTTGAAAAAGAGAGGGACCAGAGAGCGAGGGACATAGGCATGAATGAAACAGACGGGATTGAGCGCATAGGAAGACGGGAAAAGACCCAAAAAAGCAAAACCGGAGACTTTAAGTAACAGAGAATTCAACAGCAGGGAGACCTTAATAGTAAGCAAGGGATAAAGAGATATGATACATAATATTCGACAAGCCTATCTACATAACAGCATTTTTGCAGGAATTAGCGAGTGATATGCTACACGAGATCCAAGATCCGTCGCAATCATAAACGAGATAAGCGTGTAAGTAATACGGGCATGTTAGTGTACAAATCAAGCATACTGTATATGGCTCATATAGTGGGTTAGGTCCCGTCTACGCGCCAGGACCAAAACTCGTGAGCGCCAAAGCCCCTAGCCATACCATCTCTAAAACGGCTCTTCCGATAGGCGTCAACTTGATATCTGGCTCAGGTGGTTCGTCCTCCTCCGAGGTCGGTGTTTGCATCGGAGTTGATGTCTCGAGGCAAAGACCCATCTTTACCAAGCCATCTGGGTAGAACTCTATTCCAGCCTCGCGAGAATGGCAGATTCCAACTACATATTCGTAGTAGCTCTCTTCAGTGGTAGGTGGAGGGCGTTGCTCAAACGCCACATCGAGCGGACCGGTGACAGTCAAACCTTCATCGGGAACGCGGACACCAGTACCCTGAAGCTTGTGATATGGTACAAGACGGGCTGTGATATGGAAAGATGACAGCAAGACAGATGCTCTGTCATCTCGTTTACTACCGGATTCGTGGGAAGAGGTAGGAGAAGTCATGGACCGCTTTTTACTGTCCCCCGTTCCTCGGGTCTTTCTATTGTCCTCTTCAGTTGCCTCAGGAGGTACCTTGTAATAAACGAGGAGGAACTGGCGCTGATCATTAAGGATGACAGGCCGCTCAAACGAGGTCGGCGAAGTTTCCGATCGCGAGTCTGTTACGCCAGGCCATAGTGGTAGAAGCATGTAAAGAGAGTCTTCTGGTATATCTCTGAAGGGGTCGTTGTTATTACTGCTGCTCGCAACCTTCTTTTGCCTTTGGGAAGTGGGCACGGAATGCCGGGACGCATTGTAGTTTGATGGCAATAAACCAACATCCTTGAAAGAATCATTAAGTGTATTGATAGCACCTCTATGACTCTCCTGCTTGTTCCTTGGCTGCAGTGCCAGCCAGGGTGCAACGAAAGGAGCATGAAGTTGACCTGGGGATGCCGTAGCAGAATGGTTACTGCGCCCTAAGAGCCGATTCCATATACCTCTATCAGACTCGCCATTATGGGAGCGGTCTTGGCGAAGTTGTTCAATGAGAGTAGCGTCCATAGTTCCAAAGGCTTCGCTGTGTGGAGTTCGGGTGGGGGCAGCATTTTCATCATCTTCGTCATCATCATCGTCTTCAAGGGGATCTCGAGCGCGGCGCCTCCGTCGTGAAAGGTGTGAGACATTCCTAGAAACCGTGCGTTCAGAGCTGGTAGCCTCCCGGTTGACGAGGGAACTAGATGAGCCGGAAGAACTGGGAGGATACGTGTGCGGTGAAGGCGCGGACGTAGGGGGGGCGGGCAGCGATTGTGAATGGGGACCCGACCTGTTAACCATATACGTGTCGTCCATGGTCTGTTGCTTACCCTTGCCTTTACTCTTGGCTATATCTTCGGAGGCCGTTTTGGGCCGCTCTTTCTCTTTCGATTTGTCTCTGGGGGCTGGCTTCTGCCTCTCCCGCTCTTTCTGCCTTCTCAACTTTTCTTTTTCTTTAGCTTCCGTCGAGTTTCCGGTAACTGTGTCGTCCAGCAGACCGTGGGATTCCAACTTCCGGGTCGTATTGGTGCTCGTATACGCCACTTGTACGCGCCGAGGAGCCAAAAGTATCATATTACTAGAACTTCGTTTAGGGGCAGGAACAATAGGTGAGCTGCCCATCAATGTGTTTAGAGTTGCGTCAGTTGCTCGCGACGATGTGGGTGGGACATCGTTACGCCTTCGGGGTGGTCGGAAATGCCGACTGATAGAGAAAGCGATAGCCTTCGAATGCTTGTGGATCGTGACTATTGGTCCATTAGGGGGGACTTGAATATAGGGATCCTTAATGGGCTGAATCACAAGTCGTTGTTGGAGGCCCTTGGATTCGTCTGTGTCTAGAGGAGCATATGAGTCAGGCTCTCTACAGGAATGGTATAGCGTACGTCTCGTTGCACGTCTATCGACTTTGAACCTTCCCACAAGATCATTTCTCCAAAGTTCTTGAGAATTAAGTCGCATGCCTTTCCATGGTGTTGACGGAGTTGGCTTGTCCCGCTCTATTTCTTTGGGAAGTTCTCTTTCTCGTTCGCCAATGAATGCAAGAGGTGCACCATGCCTTTCTGTCACTATACTTCCTCTCGGAGATAGGAAACCAGGTGTATTCTGCCTTCCAGATGCAACATGAGCGCCATCGGCCGTCCCATCAGCCTTTTCCCTTCTAAAGCTCCAATCTCGTCGCTGTGCTTGGTAGCGGTCTCCATCCCAACTGCGTATAGCTTTTCCGAATGAATCGCCAACATAACTCGAAACTGTTGCTGTGCTTGGCCGCCTCGCGTCTCTGGTACCCCATGGGAACAGCCATCGTCCACCAGCTGCAGATGACCTCCGCTCATTAGAGCTCAAGACTGGATTAGGACTTCCTATAATATCTCCTAGCGCACCGGGGTCCAGTACAGTTATCCCGTCTTTCATTTGGGCCCAGTCAAGATCAAACCCATCCATAGGTGCAATCGAAGTCCCTGGAGTAGTTTCTAATGGTTGATTCTGCATTCCATTACTGATTGTGAGGCTGGATAAGATAACATCTTCGTCGGTCTCCCTCGCCTTTCCTTTTGATTTGGTCCTCTCCTCCAATACCTTCCAGTCAGCATCGCTTCCAGGTACCGATACAGGTGAACGTTCTAGAGGATGATCCAAGACTGGTTGACCTGCTGCTCGGGGTGCTGCAGCCCAGCTAAAGCCTGACTTCGCAAAATCATCATCCAGGCTACGACTTGGTCTGCGGATAGTTGTGAGGCTATCTTCCCGGTTTCTGCCAGCTACAAACATAGCCGTGTCTCCCATATCCAAGGGACCTACTACACCAGGAATCGCGATCGGTATGCTGCCTCTCCTCTCGGAATAGCCAAAGCTAGCTTGACCTCTTATACTGCCATTGCTACCACCAGCGCCCGCATAAAAGTCACGCTCCCAGTCGTGGGTCACGACGCTACCCTCGTACTGCGCGGAGCCGATTTCTATGTTCATGCTTGCTTCATAGAAATCATAATCGTACTCAGAATCTCCATACTCTTCATCTGAGCTGAATTCAACTGCTGTATTGCTCCCATCCCCAGTGCTACTTGAGACAGCGCTACGGGAACCAATATGAGGAGGAAAGGGATGATGGTGGTCATATTCATCGTCTGTGTCATCAGTAGATGAATGCGCAGCAGAAGTTAAATTGGTGGTATTCGTGTGGTGACTCGTACGAGATCCGGTGCGTGAGAAGCCAGCACTAGTGCTAGAAAGAGACGTCACAGAGGCAGAAGCGGACGAGACTCCTGTATGAGAAGATGCATCGGACTCCCTTCCGCTGCGATCACCATCGTTATCCGTGTTTCGGCCACCTCGATTATATGTACGTTTGGATTGGTTAACCCCTTGCTGTCTCTGAGGCTGCGCTGGATGACTACCGCGTTGATCGGGATGATCATAGGCTACAACCGATGGGCGGGGTGTCACATCAGGCGGTCCTATGGAGCTGTCTTCCCCAATGCTGTCCGTGTCTGTATGACTTGTTGAAAATGGATGAATCGAACGAGACGACGAGGAGGGCGCCTGAGGCTGAACAGACCCGAAGGAGAAGGAGTTCAATGAGTTATATGTGTATAGATCTGTGGTAAGGTTTTCGGGCATATCAGCGAACGGTTTTACTGTCGGGGCTGCTTGGGGCGATCGACGCTTGCAATCTGGCTTTGGCTGTCTTAATTCGGTTGACCTGTGACGAAGGAGTTAGACCAAGTAACAATGGTCAGCAAGATAATCAGGTACGGACATGTCGGTTTGGATGGTAGTAGAATTGAGAATGGGCTCCTGATGCCCAAGCAAACCACGAGAGCTTTCAGAGAGACGTAAATCGGAGTTGGGGGGAAGACTTACGGGAGGCCCGTAATTATTGACAGCAACGGCAGCAAGTGAGCCTTGAGAGCCTTGGAGATCAAGCGTGTTTGAAACAGAGGACGGAAGGCTTAGGCTGGAATTGACGGTGGTCGGCTGTGTGCGAGAAGGCAGAAATCTGCGTTGTTCGGGTTCGCCGTCGTTTAAGACGGAGTTGTATGGCTCCTGGGGTGTTATTAGACTTCTCAGCCAAAGCATCTACGGTAGATAGCCCCCCTTCGCTGTAGTCTATGGGCTCAACAACAAAACGCTGGCATATGGGAGTTCGAGGACAATGACAAGAGCGACGACGACCTTTGTAGAAACCGTCGTAATCCAAGAACAAGGTAGTCACGTGGTTGCATCGGCAATCATATGCCACGTGCGAGACACAACATGTCAATGTGAATGGAACTAAACACTTACATAGAACAATCACATCTCAGGGTTCGAAAATCCACGAGGCGCGTCCACGTCGTGGATTAGATATGAATAGTAGTGTAGACACGATCTAAGTACAAATAATGCAGGTGATATTGATACGAATGCGATGTAAAGCAGGCAAGCAAAATAATAATAATGGACGTCTAAGATCTAGAGCTGCTACTGCCACGCTTCAGTTTCAGCATTTGAGCTATGGACACACGTTGGGATGATTGAGCATCCTGGTTTTCATGCATTGCTTCTGCATATCTGAACGTGAAGGGTTGAGGGACATGGTTAAAAAGTCTCTATGGCTTTGCTCACAATAACTTGTATCTGACAAGCTGTTCTTCCATCTCCTCGTTGCGTAGACGGGACTTGACTAGTTCATTCTGTATTGTTGAAGAGATAAGATCAAATCAGAAACAATGGTATCACGATGACATACTAGGAGTTCCACGTGCTCAGTATTGAGTTGTGCAAGGCTATTCTCGAGATTTTTCCTGCCAAAGCAAATGAGTTCGGATTCTTGCCCCGGGTATATCGTAGTAACAAACACTTGAGCAGACAGGGCACGGTTTGTAGTTCGCAGCTCATCCATCTCAACCATATGTTTGTTTATTTCTCGCTGATTGTGTGAAATAATGAGAGGAGTGCCATGACCACAGCGCCAGAAACATACCAAGTTATCTTCATACTCATGTCTGTATGAATCCAACATAAATGGGGTGATATGCAGTGTGACGGCATCCTGGACAAATTCGTCAACGTTGTATGTCACGTTCACGTTCTCGTTCTCGTCGCCACCAATCACGATCTATAATTTCGAACAGGTTATTGAGAAAGGAAGAAAGCTCGCGTGGCTAGTCGCATGCCTTGTACTTGTCGAACAGACGAGTATTTAGGAAAGCCAAGATCTCATCAAACTTGAGTTTTACCAACTCTTCTTCGTTCTTTTTGAGAAGGATAATGCTAAATCCAAATATGGCTTCAATGCCACTTGCTAGACAATTATCGTATATTCGGAAGACGACAGGTAGAGGGAACCTATATACGATGTCAAGCCGTAGCACAACCCCAAATAGATTCTGGACGAACCGATAGCTAAACATGGTCAGAAACCACTGGGAACAGAACATGCTTGACTTGATTCCTTGCCGCAAAAAGTGTACATGAAGAACGGGTAGGAGCTCCTCGATCAGGCGCTCGAACTATGGTGATAAGCGTACGTCACCATTTATTGTAAAAATCTTGGTCATGATCCCTACCTGAAACTAAGGCAGCGTCAGCAAGGAGCCTATGAGAAAGAATCACCTCGGGCCTACAAGACGCAATTGCAGCTTGGGCATCTCCGGAAGGAAATGCCCACGAAGATCATAAACATACATCAATCTCACGAGGAGAGAAAATGCTTCCTCATCCGGCATCTGCCAAGAGACGTAAACGATGGCGAGCTCTGGCCCACGCATGGCTCACATTTAACAGCAATATCGCCACGACAAATGGAAGTCCCTGACAATATCCCACTTGTGAATCATATCTGTTGATATGTTTCAGCGAAGTTCATAGGTGAATCAAGAAGCTTGAGCTACAGGGAGTAGGCCTTCAAAACATTGAACAGATTTTCTTGTCCGATACCTTGTCCGTCAGTGAAGAAATCGTGATGTGGAAATGTCCTTTGAAATCAATCAACGGTGAATTGAGAAATCCAAAAAAGGATGTATAGAACCTGCCGAGGTCTCGTGTTATGGCCTTTTCGTGTATACTCGTCTCTTTCAGCAATTTTAAATAAGCATCTTCGAGCTCTGGATCCTTGGAGGCGGCCCTTCAACGACGATAAGATGCAAATTTGAGCGCAAAGGTCAGACAAGGACCTACATATGCTGCCACATCATACCACGTAAAGTATCTGGAATTCCCTTTGCAATTGCGGTAGCCAGCTGCTCTGGCTGATCGGCCGCAAACCCCTGGTAGTCTAAACTTCGATATATAGCTCAGGTGCCCCTTGTCAACAACACAATGCGTACCAGATATTACGGCACCCCAGAAATCTGGACTTTCAGATCTGTAAACAAGTGCATTGTGGTGGGTAACGACGCACCCCAATCAATCGCTCCATTCCCAGCAACGTCTTTAGATTCCTCTTCTTCTCTGTGGAGGCGAGCGAAACCCTCCTGGAGTTTGTGTTGGCCATCCAAACTGACCCTATGGGATATTCGGTGCTCATCCTGGAGGCGAGCCACCATGAAAGGCACGTTTTTTCCAGAAATGATTGTGGTGGTTGACGCCGTTCTCTTGTGACCTCCTTTCACCGAACTGAAAGTGGGGATCTGTGAGGATGGCAGATTGTCCGTACCCGGCGTTTCGACTTCATTCGAGGGCGTGCCGAGGTCTGGGCTCGAGTGACCCGTTAGAGATAAAGAGGAGAAGCCAGCGTCGTCATCAAGAGCGATATCATTGAAGTCAGAGTCAGTGATGATGGACTCCCGCCCGCGATCATTACTTGCAGGTTCTGGCATGTCGGCGACAGAAGGGTGCAGGGCTTTTGATGAGGCGTGACTACTAGTATGCAAGATATCAGGCGAAGAACCCGCCATAGTCATTTTCTTAGGAGGTTGAGGGAAGGGTCATAGATGGTAAAAATGTGGATACGGGGTTCGTTGCTAGACGGAAGGGACCCATCACACTCGGTCATGTGCGACCGAAAGTTAGCCCTTCCCCCCGTAATAAATAATCAATAAGTTAACGGGATTTAAATACTGGTAATACTAATACAAGTCAAGTAAGGCCATGTTGGGAAGTCCTTCGACATGGTTAATTACGAACTGTAGTCCGAGTCCGAGTCCGATGTAGGGCTGGGAAAAGGGCGGACAAAGAACTGATCAGTACTGTGGTAGAGGTTCTCGAGTTCAAGGAGGCAGGATCCTTCTTTCCACTTCTCAGATTTCTCATGTGCCCGAACTATCTTCCATCCCAGATACGACGAGCAATAAGAGCACGTAATTTCTTGCATCGTATGAGCGCCTGTCGCCATCAGTTGGACCCCAGGGCGAGATAGCTTGACGTTGTATCTGTAGTAAACGGCTGATGAATACTTTCTATATATAAAAAGTACTAAGTGAGGTTACACACATCTCGGTGAAAAGAGAAGCTTTTCCAGAGAAGCCCTTGAACAAACGAGAGTCCGGTGGATACTGTGAATCACTTGGGTCAATAGATCATAGGGTATAAGGGTATCACATCACTTACAGATGTTGGAGGTAAAATAAGGTGGCTAGACGTGATGCACGCCTTGCACTGTTTACATGTGAGAGGGCGAGGTACTAGAGGCAAAGGCCGCGAGATGGGCCGTGGAAGACGAGCCTGAGGTACTGGAGGTAGACGACGCGGGACATTATCCTGCTGGCCGGCGGCGGGATAAACAGCTGCCATGGTGGAGGAGGAATATTTTTTTCTCTTTTTTTTTTGGCGCTACTTGCCCAAAGCCAAGGGTTCGTCCCCCCCATTGGGGCTCATCCAGTGATTGATTTATATAACCCCCCTTCGCTGGTGGCTCTGCTTGGATCAAACGCCATATGACATATGATCGCGCATCAAATTTCAATAAATTGCAGAAGTGCGCCAACACCAACGGACAGGGGCATGGCAATCATGATGGGGTTGGGAAAGCTGGCAGATATGGATACGGATATGTTACAGGTGGAGAGGACACGCTGAGAACTTGTCGGAAACACGCGTTCCTGGTTAGAGAGCTATAGCCAAGCCAGGTTCGAACGGCCCTTAGGTACTGATACGCGTTACAAAAGTCAAGCTTTGCGTCCATGGCTGTTTTACTCGTCTGCACAGGCCGCAATGTCCTCCTTCCAGGTAATATCACTCCAAGCCCTGCAACAATCACCATCGACGTAATGACGGGAAAAATCACTGATATCAACCATAAACATATTCCCAAGAGCAACGAGCAGCATGCTAATCAAAGTATCCGATGGATAGATGCAGGTGACAAACTGGTCCTTCCGGGCCTTGTCGAGTTCGTCAATCCCGTTTGAGTATCCCATTCTCGTCTGGAACCTAATGACGACCCAGTGCACATGTACACCTCAATGAACCCGGACGTACAGACTGGGAGGGATTCTATACTGGAACCCAGGCAGCAATCTCTGGAGGCGTCACTACAGTCGTAGACATGCCACTCAATTCCATTCCACCAACCACAACTGTTGAAAACTTCCAACTGAAGCGTAACGCTGCTCAGGATCAGTCTCACTGTGATGTGGCTTTCTGGGGCGGCGTCATTCCCGGAAATCAGGCTCGTCTATCTTCTTCATCATATCCAATATCGGGCTTTTGTATCTCATCAAAATCTACAGGGAGATCTCAAACCTCTCATTTCCAAAGGTGTTAAAGGATTCAAATGCTTCCTTATCGAGAGTGGCGTTGATGTGTGTTTTAGTATCTTCCCCTTAACCCTAACTTGCCAACTGAGCCGACATCAGGAATTTCCATGTGTAACAAGACATGACCTCGAGTTGTCCATGGCCGTGCTCCAGGTACATATAAATGCTCTCTTTGTTGGCATTCTAGTCAACTCACACTGTCAGAATACTTCAACTGTCCTGTTATTCCACGCTGAGGTCGAAAACAAAGGAGCATCCGAACCAACCGAAAGTCCCTTAGATCCTACATTATATTCTACATTCCTTCAATCGCGACCTGAGACCTTTGAGACAGACGCTATCTCTCTCATAACGTCTTTACAAGAAATCTACCCTGCAGTCCGATGTCACATTGTTCACCTATCTGCGTCATCTGCTCTACCTCTTATACGTGTAGCTAGGTCAGCGGGACTGAATCTGACGGTAGAAACATGCTTCCACTATCTTTGCCTATCCGCAAATCAGATCCCGGATGGACACCCTGAATTCAAATGCTGCCCTCCAGTGCGGGACTCTGTCAATCGCGATTTATTGTGGGATGGCCTCAAGGAAGGTTTGATCGATTTCATAGTATCTGATCACAGCCCGTGCGTAGCTGAGCTCAAACATCTGAAGGGAGGAGATATTATGGGCGCATGGGGCGGTATTAGCACTCTTGGTCTTGGGCTGAGTCTCCTATGGACGGAAGGGAGGAGTCGCGATGTTACAATTGCCGATATCATAAAATGGACGAGCTTGAAGAGCGCAGAACACGCTGGTCTAAGCCACCTTAAAGGCCAGCTGAAAGTAGGCCATGATGCCGATTTTATTATATGGGACCCTGACGCGGAATTTACGGTTTGCTACAATTCGGCGGTACTACCTCTCCATCGCTCATCATTTTTCCTAGGTAACGACCGATTCTCTTAACTTCAAGAACCGAATATCACCATATGTCGGGATGACACTCCGTGGTCGGGTGGAAAAAACTTTCCTTCGGGGCTCCCTGGTCTACGATCAAGGATCAGAGGAGCCATTTAAGAGAAGGATTCCAAGTGGGCGGCTGATCTGACTTCTCGGCGCACCATGTGCTTGTATATGAGATCGCAATTTGACATCTACATAGATAGATATATAGCAATGTCAGCGTGTTTTAAACAGCTCAATCAACTGTCATTTGCATGACTTTCAATACGAGTCAGTAGCCAGATATCACAGGAGTGGCAGCACCCAAGCCATCGTCATAACAGCCGCAGTTACACAAGAACCTGGTATCATGTAGATACCCAGTTGATGATCTACCTATCACACCTAGATCCAGTTCCGCGGGAAATGTACAAAGAAACCTGTTACACCTCTGTTTATAAAATTCTATGAGAAAATGGGTTTCTCAGGGAAAAAGTCAAGTGGGACGCTAACAGTCCTTTTTTTTCTCTCGCAGAGACTGAATGGGCATCAGCAGTGAGAAGGTAAATTTTGTGTATTCGATGATCCTGGTCAGCGATTTCTCCTTCAAACTAAAATGTATTTTTCTAAACGTCTGTCGGATCCGTCTTTCCACCACAAGTGAGAACTAGAAATCTGGTATGCTGTAGCATCTGGATAGTAGAGGCACTATTCAGTTGGGTGTAGATCCCACGCTGGCTAGTAAAACTGATGTCGTAGCGAAACACAATCAGATATATGAAAATTGGAGCGAAAAACGTTTCTACTGCATGTGTGTCTTGCGGCAAACATTCATCCTCCTGGCAGCTGCCGCTAGCTCCAGTACTACCACTGGCTTTTAATCTTACATGCCTCCACATCTTCGTCCCAACAAGATGGCCGTTGTGCTGAGTAGTTTGCAATATCTCGTCATTTTTGCGCTCTTCCAACTCAGCTGCGATCGTGTCTCTGGTTATGTGCCTGCACACCCCACCAACTCCTCTCAGGAGGCTTTTGCGGGCGGTTTAAACGTCACAGATGTTTCGAAGCTCCATCTGAGATGGTATTCTAATGGGTTAGTATATGTGATTTATATATATGACTCTAACATACCCATTTTCATTTACATAGCTCCTATTCTCAGAATGTGTCATACCAATTGGCTGGTCATGATAGTCGAGGAAGTAGTAGAGTACACAAGGGTATTACTTATGAACGATGACGATGACTTATCTCGTTTTAGGGTGCATTGGTGCATTTCTCGGAGATGAAAGTCAGCAACCAAACGCCAGCCAGTGCGTCCGCTATGCTTCATTTCCAAGCTAGCAATTTTGATTTTGAATTGTTAGCCACTACCCCCTGGATTGCCATGATATCCTGCGACTTCAATGCGACTAATGCGTCCGAAGAAGAGGATGTCTTCACCCTTGCTCGAGATAAGGGAGCGGTGGCAGCCGTAAGTAGGCCACTTATCATGGTTGGTCGACTGCTTCTCAATATAAGCCATCAGCTATTGTATTCTGAACATTCATTGGCCTGCGTCATCAACCCAGAATATACAGACCCGGCAACGTTCGACCAAGTTTTCGACATATTTTCCACCCAAAGCTTAACTAGCGTGTTCCTCATTGAATATCAATTTGGCCAAACAAACGAGAGTACATATGGCGTTTATGATTCCCAACGCCTCAACGATTCCGCCGCGACGATTAACGCAATGATACAGGCTGGTACTCCCCCGGCGCCTGGTTACTTGTTTGGGATTCTCCAGGCTTACAATGCGACCGTCCGAATTGATGATTCGACTGGAAAAAATTCATCTGCAGAATCGCAGCCTCACAGAAAGCAGAATACAGGGCTAGCGATGTACGCCACTACGTTCTCAAATTGAAAGGTTATCTTTCAACTGTACACAGGATTATTCTCTATGCTATCACAGGTTGCGTATCAGCCTTATTTTGCGTCGTTATCATTTCAGGCGTATGTTCCTTTTCGTTTTATCTGTGTCTGACCTGCTGAAGTTGCATTATAGGCTGTGCGAGCGATCCGCCACCCTGAACGATACGGTCCGCGCGCTCGCAACAGTCGAGGTGATTTCGGTCAGAGTCGCGCCGGAGGTTTGACACGCGCTATTCTGGATACATTCCCGGTCGTCAAATTCAGCAGTCCCTTATCCCCTGAGCCCCTACCTGAGTCTAGATTACCGCGAAATTTCATCAAAGACGTCGAAGAGCAGGCACTTGACTCTGTTGGTGGTCGGACCGCGATGGACTTAAAGGAATGGGGCGTTGTCCATACTGACGGTCGGGACACTGGTCAACCAAAACCATTGATGATCAACCAGGCAGCCACTGTACAAACCTCTAAGCATATTCAATTAGGCTCCGACTTCACAGAAGAACTTTCATCACCTATTGCTTCTGGTCTGCCAGCTGGATTGGCTGGTTCTGTTCAACATCGGACGGATATCGAGGTTGCCGCGATGGGCCGAGAAGTATGTCCGATATGCATCATGGACTTTGAAGAGGGTGATGATCTTCGCGTCTTACCATGCGAAGGCAAGCATCGCTTCCATCAACGTTGTGTCGATCCCTGGTTGTTGGAATTATCTGGTTCATGTCCTATTTGTAGAGAAGGTGAGTGTTTTTGGGAGACCTAGACTATCACTGGCATATATCACATCCCAGATTTTCTTGCACTTGAAAATATACTCTCAGGTGTATCGGACCATGACCATGGGGAGAATGTTGAAGGTATACAACTGGACTTGCCACCTTCTGGAAATCGCCTTTCCCGCTATCTACGTTTCGCAAGACGACGTCGCCGCAGCATTGAGGACGATGAAGTTCGACACCCCAGCGTCCAGGTGCCCTCCATACCTTAAATTCCACTTCTCTTGTCGGGACAATCTTGGTATTTGTAGCATATTTTAACGATTGTATGAATAATTGGGTTTTTTAATCTCTATTCCTCTTTCTATTATCCGAGTCTATGGCATCATTCTAAGTGCCTAGAGTCATGCCTTACTTCAGAATACTTACCGGTGAATCAATCTCAATAAGTCAAGCTCCGAACCTGGCTAATCTTCTTCTTCTTACCTCATCCACACTGACAGTCTCTGTAACAGTTTCGGGAAATGGATCGTCCGTTTCAACGGATGGCGCTGATTGTGTGTCATCCGTTTCCCTTTCGCGCCTCAAGCTTGTTGAGGTGGGCAAGGAAGATGTAGGATCCATCCGTAAGGGCGCCCGGTGCGAGTGTGATTGTGGGAAGTCCCACCCCTGTGGAACCTGTTCCAGAGAGGCTTTGAGAGCCGCTTGCAACTCTGCGTCATCGTCGTCGTACACTCTGTTGTCGAGGACATGTGTATTCGTAGTGAAACCACTCCCTGCAGCATCGGTCGATGCGTGTTCTGCGTTTTGGTCAGCTACCGGCTCATCAACAGTGAGTGAGTGTCCCTCAACCCGAGCAAGTTCTTCGCTCTCCTCAATTGCTCGCCGTAGTTGCTCGGCTTCTTCCTCGTGCTGCCTAGCTTCATTTCGTCTGGCCTCTAAAGCCGTTGTCTCCATACTAGGATCTTCCGTCCATAGATCCCGCTGGGCGAGCTGTTGGTGCGCTTGCATCCGCTGCAGCATCATTCTATTTCTCTTTGCGCTTTCCGCGACAAGGTCCAATTCTTTCGTAAGTGGTACGGATGGTCGTATGGAAGTATCAATGCTGGATGAGTGGAGGATTGCTCTAGGCGGAACTGTTGGATCAACGTGAATTGCAGAATCTTCCTGGGATGATGTGGCAGATGACTCGGTGAGAAGGGGGGAAACCTGTTGATCATACGTGCTGCCTACTAATGACGCCTGAAGTGCCACCTGAAGCTCATAATCTTCGTCCTCAAAACCATCTAATTGATGTGGCCGAGGGGCTGTAGAAGATGACGAAGGTGCTTTTTTGTATGCAGATGACAGATGACTCGGGCGACCCGAGGAAGTGGGCTCTGGAAGAGTTGATGCGACTTCATCAACCTCTGTGCGAGGCAAGGCTAAAGGAGCCGACGCGTCTGCTTGAGTTACTACAAAGACCGAATACCCTACAAAGATCTTGATAAGTTTCGATGATGATACAGGCAAGCGAACATACCGTCAGCCTCAGCTTGTTGCAGAACCATTGCGAGATAGAGCTTTCCAACCCATTCTGGCTCAGGAAGAAAGGAGTTCAGATTGAACCAGTGTCCATTCCCAACATCAACTGTGAGATCGGAATCGGCGTGGCCAAAACGGCGTAGTGTAAACCAATGTTGTTCCAAGTTCAGAATGAACGCAAGCTGTGTACTTGATTGGACATGGACATGAGGTTACTTCAAAATTTAACGATAATCAAAGCATACTGGGGGCGGTCTTGGTATGATCTCATGCCTTCTCCACGCCAACGAACAAGACTAAGGATACAGTTGAGTGACTGGGTGAAGAAATCCTGAGAGATCCTTCACTTCAACCCCAAAACATTGAGTGCATTTTCCAATACTTGAACGGAGAAGAAACCTATAGAAAATGAGAGAATATCAAACGATATCAAAGCAGTTCTTGCCAGTGTCATCCATGTTAGTGCTAACAGTATGATTGGCATGATAGCTGTGTTCAAGCGCATCAAGGTCTCTAGCGATGTCGGATAAGTCAGGCGCAGTAAACTAGGCCCGTAACTTGATTAGAATGTCTGGAATAGCTGGATGTATACGGAAGACTCGCATAGCTGCCCTCTGCGAAAAGTAGATGTCTAGTTAGTAGTGGCGCATCACAGGGCAAGAGAAAGAAAAACCTACGTAGAAGATTATTGAGTGCATGTTGTGCACAAAGCATGGAACCCGGCTGCTGACTCTCGTGATATATTCTTTTAACAAGAATTTCGAGGCCTGCCATAGCGATTGAAAGAACAGAACAGAGGACTGGATACGAAGACGCGTAATACACAGTAAGTGTTTTAATCAATTGACACGTGACGTCTAAATATGCCACTACTTATTACACACTTAAGTAGGTATACTTTGTTGCCCAGTCATGGACTTTGACGCCGCCTATAACAATTATATTAGACTGAAGTCACTGACTTCAGTTGGAGTCGCTCTGTTCCGCTACAAAGGATTCCCACTTACATACCAGAATCAGGAACTGGCGCGTTTCTTGTCTTCTTTTCACAGGTTTCTTCATCAAGTGACAACAGTTGGGGGTCCGACACTACCACTACCTTATGGTCGTGGGATTATTTTTCTTTCTGACCACAGCATGACCTTTGAAGCGCTCTTCGCTGACCGAAGAAGCTTCTATGGCACATTCTTCAGCCCCGTTGAACACATATATATATGGAGCTTTCAGTACTTGTCGTTCCCAGCGCACCATTATAAAAAAGACCGCCTTTGTAAACCAGAAGACCCAGAGTTATGTACTTCCATAACCTTTCGGTGCTCGGCTTGTTGATAGGTCGCTCCACTGCGCGTGCACCCCCCGGTCCTTGGGATGCGTTCAACTTTGCGCCTTCACGTCGGACTGTCCACCCAACAGCTATCCATTCTACTCACGGTCCTGTGCAGAACGCTAGGCAGCTGATCACTGCTCGTGACGGTTCTGCAACTTTGGTTGGCAATGGCTCCTACGTCGTTCTTGACTTTGGGCAAGAGGTTCGCACGATACTATTCACTATTCATGTTACCTCACAAATCAGGTTGGAGGCACGCTCTCCGTCAACATTGACAATGCAACTCCAAAATCAGCGCTCTCCCTTTCGTTCACAGAATCGTCTCAGTTCATCAGCCCCATCCACTCAGATGACTCTTGTCGCTCTAGGGCTACAATGGACTCTGATGGGGTCCAGGCATTACCATCGCCGCTTACTATTGGCACATTTAATCAAAAGATTGGCCAGCAAAGAGGCGGTTTCAAGTACCTTACCATTGTATCGAATTCAGACGCGCCTGTTAGCATCTCCAACATTTCTCTTCACACCACTTGGATGCCTCACTGGGACGATCTAAGGGCATACACAGGATATTTTTTTGCTCGTGATCCCGGATTTCATGACCCAAACTTCTTGACTAGGCTCTGGTACGCCGGAGCATATACCGTGCAGACCAATACTATAGATTCTCATCAAGCTCGTCAACAGCCCTGCCCATCGCCATCTGGTATGTTTTTCTATCTCCCTCCTGTACAAGAAAACCGCTTGAAACTTGAATAGGATGGGCAAACAATGCATCAGGCGGTCCTGTTGATGGCCCTATACTCGTCGACGGCGCTAAACGGGATAGGTGTGTAGTTTCTACTACTTGGACAAAGTTCATTGCCTGAATCTGGGTTGGTTTAGAAACATTTGGCCTGGTATAAGTGCTTTGTATTGATCTGGGGGCATTATATTCACTTCTAAGCCACAGGCGACATGGGGATATCGTCTCATACGGAGCTCGTCGCATTGAATGATCTGCTTCCGTCAAAAAATGCCTTGGCTGTAATGTTTTCAACCCAAGATCCTACCACAGGCTCTCTTCAATATTCTGGGCCCCCTATCAATGCCAGAGGGAGTGACACATATATATGCTGGTCCCTGATCGGTACACATAACTACTACCTCTACACGGGAGACCTCGACTTTGTGCGAACTGTCTGGGGAAACTATACAAAAGCGTTAGCATTCCTCGAAAGCCAAGTTGATTCGACCGGCTTGATGAATGTTCCCCGGGAATTTTCCAACGATTGGGGTAGGGATGGCGGACAGGGACAGAATTCAGCAGCAAATGCTGTCTTGTATCGGGTATGCGCCAACCTTACTTTAGTGTACACCCCTCAGCTAATTGATATTCGTAGTCATTGATCACTGCTGCCGATCTTGCGACACACCTTGGACTGAGTGATTTAGCGCAATCGTACTTAGCGAATGCTACATCGTTGAAAAGGGTATATAACAATCTCTTATGGGATGGCACCTCTGGCATGTTCCGTGACAATCCTACTTCAAATCTGCTCCCACAAGATGGCAACTCATTGGCTGTTTTGTTCAACCTCACCAATAGCCACTCACAAGATGAGGCCATCAGTGAAGGTTTGACGAAGTTTTGGACAGATATCGGGCCCTTGAGTCCTGAACTCAATGATACAATTATTCCCTTTGTTGGAGGCTTCGAAGTTGGTGCTCTTATGTACATTCATGTTGTATTTACTTGCTGATTCGATGGGCATAGGTTCAAGCACATTTTATTGCGGGCCAAGGCGAACGAGCTTTGGACCTTTTACATCGAGGTATGCGTAATTTCATATCAACTCATGATGAGGCTGACTGGCCTCATGTATAGAGGTGATAGTCGCTTATCCGTCCCAATGTTCATAATATTGATATACACATACAGTGGGGTTACATGCTCTATACTGACCTTTCGGTAAAATCCAGCTTATTGGAAGGGTTCACGCGTAATGGATCCCTTGGGTGCGTGTTTTTCGTCATTGAACTCGTAAATACCTACGATTGGTCACAGGTACCGTGCTGCCGCCGGGTATGATTTTGATCATTCCTATACAAGTCATAGTCATGGATGGGCGACTGGACCCACGCCGGCTTTGACTTTCTTTGTCCTTGGTTTAACAATTACTTCTCCTCAAGGTGCTACTTGGGCAGTGGCACCAATCTTAAGCGGGTTACCAGCTGCTGAAGGTGGGCTAGAGACAGGCTTGGGGTGGTTTGGGGTTCAATGGAAGGTCAACGGTAAAATCTTGATGCTAAAGATTGAAGTACCTGCTGGTACACATGGCGTCGTAAAGCTTCCTGGAAAGGGACAAATTCAGGTGGATGGTAACATTGCGTTGGATGCAAGCCAGGGTACCCTTGAGCTTTTGGGAGGAAAACATACACTCTTACGAAGTTTGTGATATATCTTTAGTGCGAGATCAGGTTATGTTGCTGTTTTTACCACATTGATATCTACCTGTGCTAAACGAATAGCTAAGATTACATGAAAATGCAAGGTATGATATTGGATACATAGCATTGTCAATGACTAGGGATGGAACCAAACAAGTGATACTGCGGCACAGCCACTGACTGTACACCGACTCGTGGACTTTCCTTCTCTACTATCCATAACCATGATTTTGCGGCCATTGAACGCTCCTATCGCTCTCATGCTATCATTGCTACTACTTTGTACCCATTATGCATGGGCAGAGGACGACTCACCGTTTGATTGTCATGTGAATGTTGACGGCGGGAAGTTTGATTTAACTTCGCTGGCAGGGGAGCAAACGACCGACCAGACGCGACAGATGCCACCTAGTTCTACTACTGATCTCTTGAGGTTTAACTTGTGTGCTGACTTGGAGAAGCAGAAGAACGTGGCCGAGAGGGATCAGGTGGGTCGTACCGTTGTGTATCTGTGGACAGACAATAACTATGCGGATTTGTACCAGTGTACAGAAGGAACAAGAGCATGTTTAATACAAGTAAACCGGAAAAAGGACGAACCCGATCGCATAATAGCTGTCATTCCATTAATGAAATCACCGACACCCGACCTGGTATTCAAGATGGGGGAATCACGTAAATTGACCGTCTTTATCCGCCTTACTTTTCTCACATAGAATCTCAGCATCAAAATTCATATCTATAATCTCAAAAGGCCTGGAATACCCTCACCCCATAAATACTACGCCAACAAACCAGTCGCTAAATATCACTATATTATGCAGTCCGCAAGAAACGCTGAAACCAATATTCAAATCATACGACGGTTCCCAAGTTGTTGTAGAATGGAGTGCTCCAGCGGGATGTCCACTGCAGGGAGATGACAATGGTAATGGTGGAGAAAAAGGTGGCGAAGATGATAGCAAACGACCTGATGACAAGACTCAACATGCCGGAAGCGGCATTGGCTGGTTCTTTCTTATGTATGTCCACCACCTTTCTTACCAAGAACACAGTAACACTGCTGACGTCCTATAAACAGGTTAATCCTGGCGTTTGCGGCATATTTCGGACTGGGCGCATATTACAATTATTCGAAGTATGGAGCGCGTGGCGCAGATTTAATCCCGTGAGTGATACTGGTTTTTGTTTGTAACAATTCTACATCAGCAACCATATACTAGCCACCGCGACTTCTGGAAGGATGTCCCATATATGCTCAATGATGTTGTCCGTCATCTTTGCTCCTCCGTACGCCCACGGCGGCCCTCCAACCGTGGTTATATCGCAGTTTGATATATCCACTTGGCGATTTGCACCTAGGATTCTTATAGGATAGGGATATTGTTCTCATACACACTTAAATTGGTGGCTCAGCTATATACAGTAATATTATGATCAAACTACTAATACATTACCCGTTTTACGGCTCGTCCGCAACTAGGAGTGGCAGTTGCCACCCTGATCAAAATATCCTGACATTGACAACACTTGTGAATACTACCACCATATTGCCCTAGCATTATATTTTCTTCATGGCAAGGAAGACTAAAAAGTGGTACGTAGTTATAGTTGGAAAAGACGTTGGCGTTTTTGCTACGTGGTGAAGTCTTGTGTATTACGCCTGTGTGATAGCAAAGTTCTGACATTTCTTTTGTCAGGTCAGAAGCCGCTTCTCTCATTAAGCATGTGCCAGGCGCCATCCATGAAAGCTTTAATACAGAGGAGGAAGCTCGTCGTGTATTCCTACAAGCAAACGAGAATGGGAAAACCAAGGTCGTGGGCAACCGTTCTCTCCAATCAAACATACCCTCTACGCTCCAGGGAAATGGCTTGAATAGTTTTCTAATACCACTGGTGGCACGACAGCCTCAAGAATATACTCGCGAGCGAGTGAGTCCTCCTAAAACACGAGCTTCTCCACTACCAATCTTGTATCACAACGTAACTCATACCCCGGGGCCGTCTTCCTCTCCCACCGTATCTTCCAGGACGTCGCGTCACGCATTCCCCCATGTGGCGGCTGATACACCACCCGATCTCACCTCTTATCCCAGTGATATCGAAGAAGAAATGCCTTCACAGGAGGTGAAGCCAAGTACGCGATACTTTTCTTCAAACCCAGTGGGCGCCAGTTCACAACTCTCTCCTCGCATCACAGCACGAACGTCATCCAATAGGGAGATCTATTACGACGGGGGCCACTCACGATCTTCAGTTGAAACGCAGACCCCCTTGTCACCTCCCATGTTCCTAACAACTACAAGTGCTTTGCCCCCAAGCCCCCCAACGTTACCATTGACAGAAACAACCCCTTTGCGTTCAACTCAAAGACAATGCCATCATATATGCCCACACTGCGGGCCAATGGTACCCCTTAGTTTCTCACAGACACTGCCGTCAGATCCACGATCGCCGTTGCGACCAACAGCATCACTAACTAGCCAGCTCAAGTGCGTTCAGTTGGTTTTCTCCATCAGAAATGATATGATGATATTACCCAGCTATCTTACATTTGGACGACTCTCTCCTCCCCTAACAGTTGAAGACTAACGGCCCTACTTACTAGTAAACTTTGAAGCCCTACTATCGCGACTCCCTCCTTGCATATAACACCTGCACGTTTTTCAACATAAGTATACCGTTGTCTGCCTATTGAACTTACAGTTTTCGTATTATTGCATATGTAACAACAGTAGCACGCGCGCACACTAACCAATGTAAATCAAATTTGAAGTATTCCCGCTACCTTTAGGTGGGAGGTGGGTATTTGGGGTTCCGCCAATGCGATCAGATATGATTTTGTCTTTGTCTATAATTCCTTGTTCTTTATATCACACATTACACCTCCGGCTCATGTGCTTGTGCTTCTTCACCGTTATCACAAATATATCGAAGGTATCTCTCTGAAAATATCACATCATTAGTAAGTATATTTACGGTTGAACATCATGAATCATGCTACAGCTGTTGTTGCGCTTGGCCCACTTTGAAATCTCGGACCAGCAATCAGATTAGCCTCGAAACTTGTCTTTCAATGAGAAAATCAAATATGTCTAGGATTATCAGCATAACGCTAGCAAGGATGTGCCAGCTGCCCCGCACGGTCTTTTATCAAAGATCAAATCACGCTTTGTTTCTTAGTAAGATCAATACTGAGCTTCTGCGAATCCGGTCTGCTCTCAAGATTCGCCGTAAGTTGCATGAGGGAGCCCTCGCCATCTTAGGGATTACACTGCGTGTATGCTGAGTCAAACCAAAGAGATGACGCAAACATTTAATAGAACCATATCACTTCGGGCAGCCAGCCCTATTTCCTGGGGAAAAAGATATCAATACATAAAGTAATATGTCATGTAATTACCAATTCAAATTTCCCCAGAAAAAAACAAAACAAATTTCTCTGAGCAACTTTTCAGAAATATTTCCTGTAAAATCAAATGGAGACATAGAACACATGACCGGTTCTTGCCCATCCAATCTTTTCTATTTGTTGTTTTTGCACGAAATATTTTTGGTAAACTTATAGTATTTCTGAAATGTTGCTCAGAGAAATTTGTTTTGTTTTTTCTGGGGAAATTTGAATTTGACATATTACTTTATGTATCAATACATTTTTCCCCAGGAAATAGGGCTGGCTGCCCGCTCAGCATCGATAAAATACGTATTCTGGACGACTCTGAATGACCCATTGTCAAACGGCATCCAGTTGCTAGTCACAGCATACTAGCATAGAAAAACATGGAGCAAACACCGACGATGCATTCAATATATTCAGGGTGTCCAAACGTATGAAAATTCAACATGAAGATGAAGCCAGGGCAGCTCAAGCGCACATATCACGTGATCGAACTGTGCATCTAACCCATAGCCACCAGTGACTACCATGCACACTTACAATGGACTCTCGTGAACAATCAAACTTTCTATTCCAAGCCAGCGGATCGCACCTGCTATCGGAGTCTTTAGTACAGCCGTCGTATTCTTTTTTGGGTACAGGAATGGATGCAGGCGATATGTCCATCTCTGAGCTTTCTTTGGCTGACCAGACGATCACGACTAATAAATCTTTGACACACGACGATCATCATGATCACGAAGACGCTGCAGAAACTGGGACTGCTGAGGACGTCAGGCAGGCTGAACACAAGAAGAGACATGCGGCAAAGTTGCGCGAGGACAAGTTACAGAGTGACTTGTTTGTCTTAAAGAAGCTGAACGCTTCATTTACAAACTTCAACGAAGCACTCCAGAGTATAGGCTCATTAAATCAGGCATGTCATTTTCATACCAATTGCTTTTTTGGATGCATTACCTCATTCATGCAGCGTGTTGCAATCCAACTGGAGCATACCGACGCATTGCTGAATAAATACACTGGCATTCTCAAGAAGTCTGATCAGTTTTCGCATCTGATATTTGATGAGCAGTGGCAAGGTGCTGACGCGGTTAGATTTATTCGCATATTTGTTGGTATTGCGTACATCCTCATTGGGATTTTAGGACCAAGAGTTGTTTGAGCGACAAATGTTAGAAAAGGCAAAGCGAGAGGCCGAAGAACTAGCACTTACTGCCAAGCGGGAGAAAGAGGAACAGCATCGGGTAGAACAAGCGCTGTTTCAGCAGAAAGAAAAGGAGCGTATCGAGCAGGACCATAGACAAAAGGTCGCCATCCGTGGTGCTGTGCGAGGCGTACGAGGGACGAGAGCATCTGTTAGAGGGACGCGAGGGTCCTCGCGAATCGGTAAGAATGGAAATGTTTATTTTGCGTGCTGTTCTCCGTTGAATATGTCATTTATCACTACAAGCCCCTGATGGAGCCGGTACAAGTCATCGCCCAACCAGCAGCACAACCCGGACAAGCAACATATCGAAACTTCCCATGCCTTCTGCTGGTGTTCGATCAAGCTCATCGCGGCTAACGATGCGTGATTCGTCACGACAGACTTGACTACGGTTAGCAATACGGCGACTATAAAAGGAGCTGCGGAGGGGCACAGGATGAACAAAATAGTGCTTGAACACGCAAACCCCAGTCTATGAGTGTAGGACCACCAGTTATGACAAGGCACCCCTTCAGGACGATACTTGAGATGCATTGGCTAAACTTCGGAAGGGTAACGGCGCTAGTACTACTATATACATGATTATGGGTATTCTGTATTAACTTGTAAATGTGTTCGGAGTAATTTTGGCCAATCACCCATGGCTTTATTCCATCAGAGAGATAATTAGCGAGTAGGTGTCTCTCCTAGTAGAAGCTAAAGGTGTACAAAGCATAAGAGGTAGAAAACACTTCGGGCAGCCAGCCCCATTTCCTGGGGAAAAATGTATTAAAGTAATATGTCTTGTAATTACCTATTTAAATTT
>JABCKK010000029.1:0-38716 GCA_018221785.1 Calocybe gangraenosa
AAAAAGAAAAGAAGAAAAAAAAAAAAAAAAGAGAAAAAAAAAGGGGGGGGGGGGGGGGAAGGAGAATAGGCCAAATAATATAAACATGTAATAGAGAAAAAGGTACACACACACCACAGGCCAAGTACGTATTTAAACAAGTTGGTACATCGATACAGAGACGACCCCCTGAAAGAGTGTGTGGAGGGGGAGGCTGGCTACATCGGGCATGCACAAGATGGTGGCGTACAGGAGTGAATATAGATAGGAGGGTGTATCAGGTATAGTGTATACTTTGTAACATGCGAGGATAGGAATCGGGTTTGAGGGTTGAGGATAGGGCTTATCGGGTTGGGGTGAAGGTGATAGTAAGGGTATGTAAGGTAGGGGGGAGTTACGTTAGTACACAGGAGGGCCAATGTCATTTGTGAAAAACAAGAAAAGGTCGGCAAGTGAAATTTGAAAGGTCGGAAAAGGTAGCGCGCGTGTGGCGACGAAGAAAGGAAAAGACTGCGCCTTTTCTAATAATAATAGCAACGAAATGAAATAGAGCGACGGTGGGGGGTAAGGGGAATCGTCAACGTTGTCAGTATATCATCACATCGCATTAGATTCCTCCGTAAGCGTCGTCGTTATCAACTCCGCGAGTGCCTCTTCCAGCTGGGACAGCAGGTGCACCTGCAACTAGCGCAGGCGCCGGATGATTGGATTGATATTGGTTCGGATAGCCTTGGTCTGTATATGGGTGGTATGGTTGAGAGGCAGCAGCATAAGCACCCTCAGTCGAATACGCAAAAGAGCTATACGCTTCGTGGTTGTAGGAAGCTTGTGGTTGAGGTTCAGAGCTGTAGGGACCGCCGTGAGCAATATCGCTGGCATCGTCTTCTCTAGCATGGCTGTTGTACGGCTGGCCACTATAGGCGTACGCGTGTTGTGCTTGTGGGCCGCCAGTAGTGTTATGGACATATGCACCTTGTCCAGCCATATTGAAGCTACCGATGGATGGAGATACGTTGTGACCGTTACGGGCCAAGCTAGGTGGTGCGAGGTCAAAAGTACTCGCACGGATACCGCCTTCAGACATGTCAGGAGAGCGGACGAATTCCTCAGGATTGAAATCGTCATCAGAGATGCGGTTACGGCGCCAGCGACGCTTGAGAGAAGGGTCAATGTGATTCTTGGACACCGAGATATGAGCTTACCAGGAGGAAAAGAATGATGAGGCCAAGGATAGCCACTCCAGCAATACCCCCTGCAACACTACCCACGATGGCTCCTGTACTCATACCACTGGTCGCTGAAGGAGTGGCGCTAGCACTGATGCTCGATACCGATACATCGGTCCCCGTGGGTGAGACAGCCAAAGAAGGCGATGACTTGGTTGTAGTGACCGCACGGGCGATACTAGTAGTAACAGACTATGTAGCAAATTGAAGGCTGAGAATGGGCCGAGACGTAGGGAGAAACTCACAATTTTAGTACTGCTGGAGGTTCCTGTCGAAGTCGTGGTCGTGATGCTGGTGTCGGTAGATGTTGACGAGGGTGTAGAAGAGGTGCTGAGGCTTGAGGAGGTGCTGGTGCTTGAGGAGTTGCTTGAAATTTCTGACGTCGATTTTGGGGAAGAGTCTGTGGACTTGGTCGATATTAGGCTTGTTGTTGACGAAGCTGAAGGACCAGCTGTTGGGGGAGGCGCTGTAAATTATGCATGAGCAGTGGTCATTTCAATAAGCATGTAGGGGTATTTAGCGAACATGGTGTCGAGGAGGAAATGTTAGAGGTTGTTGGTGGTCCCCCACCTGAGTTGGTGGTATTGATGGGGGGGGTGTCCCCATCCGCACGAGCTTTGAATCGACGATGTAGAGGTAAACTGTTGTGGAGCGTCATGGGTGTATGAAAAGAGGGTGGTGGTTTATGAATGAGCGTGAGTGAGCGAGTGCGGTCAGCGATGGGGGGGTTGGGACTAAGAGAGCCTGGGAAAATTATAAAATATGGGAGCGGGACTTTGTGGTCTCACGTGGGAACAAATTTGATCATCAAAACATTTGATCTCCTCCATACCCGTTTCAGATAGTTCACAAACCTAACAACGTTAGAGTACATTCCATTATGCACACACACTCAGTCTACACCTTGAACAAGCCTCTCTAAACGCCTGTTCACTTAAACACACCAAGCTAATGTTGTTGCCAAGCATTTCTCCATCTTTCCCCCATCATTACGGGGAGGAGAACCCTTGTTCTCTTGATGGCGACCTCTAGATTGGACATTCCATGGATAGCTAAATGAACTCGAAAAGCCGTTGGTCAACATTCCATTCCAGCCTCAATGCATATCTACTAGACTGAAATGGTTATATTCATACATACTGTCCCCAAAAATCAGAAAGTTACTCGGTACCGTAGAGCACATGTATTTTCGTGACTTCCATCGGCAGTGCCAACGAAAGCCTCATTTACTGCTGACTTGGTGGCGCTATTGTAGATCGACTATAAACGTCCGCGCACGGTATCCCCAGATCGTCTGGCGCGCCCCTACATTTGAGGAACTCGCTGTGAGCCAAATAAGTATGATTACGTAATAACAATGTAAGCCCAGAAGTCCTGTTCTTGTGAAAAAGGCCCTCGAGTGCGTCTTGTAGCCAACGCTCAACGTCAACGTCAGTCCTCGCTTTGGCGTCCGCCTCAAAGGCTTCAAACATCTCCTGCGGCTCTAACACTTACGGTCTCTACTCTTGGTTCACGAAACTTAACGACACAAGCCATATTCTAGTTTCGTGCGCATGCAATGGCACAAGCTTTATTCGATGAACACCCTCTGGAGCAATATCTACTAAGTTTGTTACCTGATATACGGGCTCTTAAACTGCTCTAATAGCACTTGTGATTTAGATGCTGGCGAGACGCGGGACCTATGTCCAGGAAGCACAGCCGAGCTTGAATATGAACTTGATCCCTTCCGAGGCACAGAGTTGAAAGAAGATGAGAACATTGATGTCGTGGAATCACATTCAACCACTATTGTGGCTAACATTCTAGAGGTAAGTTGGTTGTATCATGCATGTTCATTCATTCATTTGGTTCCTCAGACCATCGCGACTGCTCTATCAAATATTCATCCATCAAATCATCCTAGCCCTTTCGTCGAACGCTTCAAGTACCATGTGATATCCTCCTCACTACTTGCCGTCGCTCTACCGTCCACACATGGGCGGACACCACGGTCTTCAATTCCCGGACAACTGGATCACAGCCGCAGTCCAAGTCCTCGACATACACCCCCTCCTACACCAACCACTTTCCCTGATTCTTCATTTCTGATACCCTCTTTATCACTTCTTATGGCTGCCTTATTTCTTCATGCTGGACATATACTCTTAGCTCTTGCATCTCTTGGCATCACTGTGTATACCTTGATATCCGTTAACGAAACCTCAAAACATGATATGACATCCGTCAGTCAACTTTCCTGTTTATTTCTGTTCAATGCTAACTGTTTATCAGTCTCTAGCATCTTTGAACGAGCTCGTAGAGGCTAGCGATACATGGGAATCTGTAGTACAGGAGGCAGTCAATTTTCTTGAACATGATGACCATAGGTTAGTTGTTACACGGTCTCAAGTACCGTAACTGAAATTACTTTCCTGGATCTAGCATTTCTCTCGGCTCTTCCACCTCATCTATCCGTGCAACACTTCATTCTACCTTACTAACAACCCAAACCCAATGTGATAATGTCCGCCAACTCTTTTCTGCCCTGACTTCACCTTCAGAGCTCTCCCAACTATCTGAAATGTATGCCCCACCCTCCCCCGTCGCTCAGTCCTTTTCGCATGACAGGAATACCCGACCCCTTTCTCTCCCAGTACGAAGGCGCACGCTTTCCATGCCTAGCGATCCTTTCCTGGTCGTAGACAGCAAACGCCAAACATGGAGTGGACCGAGACAGCCAGGCAGCCTAAACAACTCCTTCCTCAAGCGTCGAGAGAAGCGTCGATCTGATCTTTCCTCTTTGCTCCAATCTTATGACAAACCACTCTTGAAGACTGTCAGTGCACCAGTGACACCGGTGCCGGATCCGCTGCCATTTGCGATGGAGGAGATCGGTTCGAATGACTTGATGCCTTATCCTCATAGTTCTGATGCGACGGTAGACTTTGGGGCAGCTGCGCTTGCATTACGTAGAGAGCAGAAGAGCGCAGGCATGAATATATTCAAACTGCCTTCATCAAGTCACTTTGACTCTACTTCCTCCTCTCCCACTCCGCAGACCCCAAAATCACCACCCATGACGACACTTCCTCCAGGAACACGATATACACCTATCCAGGCCACACGACATCCCTTATCACTCTCAGCACTAAACTATGCGCTACAAGCCGCCTTGGCATCGAAACGATACGCCTCCTCACATCTTCTCGCCCTGCGTTTCGCGGACGAAGAAGACGAGGGGTATTGGGAAGACGTGCGCAGCGTGATTGGACTTTTGACGAGTGCATTGCTAGACGCGTCATCGAGACTTTCAGAAGCGCTGACCGAAATGGAACAACAAAAATTACGTGATCAGAACCCGACGCCTTGCCTGGGCTTGATGAGCTCTGAGAATAGTGATAGGAGTTTAGACGACTCTGACGCTTCGCCGTCTTCGTCTCCTTTATCTAAAATGAGCAGACGGCCAATGAGTATCTCCTTTGCGCCGTTACCTAGTAATGTATCACGGTTCACAACACACGTCGATTCGGACAAACCTGATCAATTGATTCCTTCCGACGACGACGACGACGAGGTGGGTCAAGTGCCTTCATCAGGGTCTGGGTATGGTGTAGTCGCTGTTGAAGGTGCCGAGGCTAGCATGGACGACGCCTCGGCGCATTTGTTGCTCGTGACGTCTACTCAGCATCTACCGCCTCCTGGTATCGAACAGGTGTTCGAAGCGGACTCTGGGAATGTGGGAGCGTTTAGTAGGGAACGGTCGAAGCTGACGCGGGAGGAGAGGATCAAGCTGATGAAGGCCAGGAGAGAATCTGGTAACGGCGGCGTGGTGGGCCTTCAGAGTGATGATTTGACGTCGTCCGTGACAAAAAAGACGACACATAGCGCAGGTATCGAGAAGTGGGGTCCTGGTGGTGAGGTTGTTCAAGAGCTGAAGGACGTGATTTGGAAAGTAGGGGAGAGACGGCGGAGGATGGGAGAAGCGCTAGATTGTGCTGGCAAAATTCTCGCTGTCTGAGCAAGGTTAAATTTTTGACTTTTTTTTTTTGGGATCTTTTGTCATTCCTCCTCCTATCTTTGCCATAGCAGTATATTTTTTTCTTTGCCTTGCACCCCACGGTCGTTTTTTCTACCATTATTACTATCCTTACTATATAAAAACGATATATGACTGTAGTGGATTAATGCTACAGCCCAGTTTTCTGGGTTTAGATTCTGTTTGTGGATGTATTGGTTTTAAATGTGTGGGTGATGCGTTGATGGCATCAGGATGCTTTAATGTAGACCACAGACCGTGAAACAAGACTAACCAACAACATCATGATCCTTGCTGCCTCGTTCCTTCCATGGGCTCTCGGTTGATCAGTCATCCGATTTTACGAACAATCTCGCGGATCTTAGTATAGGCCCAGAGCTAGGCTAGAACGGAACCCCCATAGAATGAACCATTGATTAATCAATGCCTTGCAGAGCACGCATCCTGGAACCCTATCCGTGCCACTAGCCGGAGCTCTCGAACACAAGTTCTTTTCACTAGCGAAAATCCTATGCCCGAAAAATGAAATCCGGTAACTAATTTAAAAAGAGTCGGCATGTGCTTGCCTTCACAAAAATGATGGCCACATAAAAAAGAAATAAAAGAAAAAAACCCCACCTACCGCTATAAGTCTAGGCTACCATCGCTCCCTGAGCTCCCCCTTGTCACCTTCTCTGGCTGGGTGGCATTTATTGTATTTCTTTGTGGAGAGCTCGATGTACCTCTTGATCTTGTCCTTGCAAGATGCACCCTACGACACATGCCCGAGTGACGTCAGTTCAAGGCTTCAAAGCCATCTAGTGCGATGACCCACAGCCGCAAAAGATCGAAAGCATTTAAATAAATCGATAATGCGGTATTCTACTAGTCCACCACCAACTTGCAGGGTCGTGTGCGTAGAATGCAATGGAAACAATCGCATGCACCAACAATCCGCGCCACTCGAGATAGTTTGGTACTATGATATCATTATGGATGGGGGCTGGTCTGCCCACCTTGAATATCTACACGCCACGTATGGTAAGCGTACAGATACTTCAACCTGATTGTTATACTCATACTCAAATAATCTTAGGTTCAGTTGTTAGAGTGGCGCCAAATGAGGTTTGTACTACGAATCCCCTCGTAACCCACATGAGCTGATACAATACGGGACTATCAGCTTCATTTCAGTGATCCACGCGCTTACGGCGATATCTACGGGATGGGAACTAAATTCACTAAACAGGGTCACCTGTACAGCTGTTTTGCGACTGATCTCTCAGTTTTTGCGTTGACCGACCCACATGAGGCGACCCAGAGGAGGAACCTCATCGGCCCATTTTTTTCTCGAAAAGCCATCTTCAATCTAGAGCACGTTGTTCAGACACAGGTTCGTTGTATGCTATCTTGTTAGTATCCAGCTCATCAACTTCTACAGGTTGATAACCTCGTTTCGAGGTTGCTTGAATATTCAAAGACAAAAGAGCCCGCCAATCTGGATTTTGCCTTTCGCGCCACGAGTTTAGATATCATCACCTCATACTGCTTTGGTCTCAAAGGCAACCTCACACTTTCCAAATACTTTCAAAATGATGTTCTGGCCGCTATAGACGCGACTTTGCCGATGATCTGGATCTTCAAATATTTCCCCTATATTAAATACTTTCTACTCAGCGTTCCCGAATGGACCGCTGCGTATCTGAAACCTGGTACTACGGGAATTCTGGAGCAGCGTCGACAAATGGGTGCGCAGATTGACAAGCTACTGAAAGACCCCTCGAGTCTGGCGGATATAGAACATGAGACTATATATCACCACCTTTTGAATCCCTCGCCGGACAATAAACGTGTTCCGCCTTTGTCTCGCTCTTGGTTACTGGACGAGGGCCTCTATCTGCGTTTTGCGGGGAGCGACACAGTCGGAAATGTCTGTACAGTTGGAACATACTACATTCTTACGAACCAACGCGCACACGCTGCTCTTCTCGCGGAATTGGAGGATGCTTGGCCAGATCCGGACTCCACGGTTGGATACGACGTATTGGAGAAGCTGCCTTATCTGGTCAGTGTCTGGTAGCTGCGCGGGTGTTGGCATGCTAATACGCTAGCTTCTAGACCGCTGTTATCAAGGAATCTCTAAGAATGGCGCATGGCGTAGTAACACCTTTACCTAGGGTTGTTGGTCCAACAGACTCCATAATCGCTGGGATGACGGTTCCTGCAGGGGTATGTCCTCCGTAGTGTTATGTCCTTCAGGCTCAAACATGTTATCAGACTGTGGTGTCTATAGGAGCCACGATCGTTCATCGCAACCCAGATATATTTCCTGATCCTTATATATTTTTACCCGAACGATGGCTCCAAGAAAAATCGCATGAGCTCGAGAGGTACCTGGTTGCATTCTCCAAAGGCCCAAGAAGTTGCCTAGGAATAAAGTAGGTGGAGTCAACCTCCCCCATTCCCCGCTTGTAATTCACTACCACTCAGCCTCGCGTGGTGCGAACTCTATCTTATATTTGGCAACATTTTCCGTAAACTAGCTCTGGAGTTGCAAGATTCTAGGTACGTGGATCAAACTCCGTCATAATAAACATTCAACTTACGCCCTATGCACCAGCGCCGAATGTATCGATTTTAGAGAGTATTTCGTACCCATCCATCGAGGAAAACATCTCGAGGCATATATCTCGCCTAGAAATCCTTGATGCTCGTCTCTTCCCATGTCACAGTTTACCTCCCCTCTATTCTCGCGTCTGTATTTAGTTGTCTAATGACGCCTGCTATCACCGATAATTCCGCGTGGTTTGACTCTATGTGCCTTGTGCGGTCAATGCGGTCGACCTCTTAGCCTTGTTCATCTTACGCAACTTACCCCTAGAGCACGGCAAGTCTACATAGCAAGGAAATAGTGCATAGCACAACCATGTGACCTCTTCTTCGTCGAATTACTGACATTCATCCACGGTCCAAGTAGTGCTCTAGTGTTTTCGATATGTCAAGATGCCACTTTTGCTCCAACGGATTCGCCTGCCCAAATCACTTGTCATTTTCAGTTTACTCGGAGTACAGTACTGAGTACTTATATATACATAACACCCGGCTATTATAATTACATCCTATGTACATAAAAGTTCCGGTTAGCTTGTCGAAGGCCTGCTTTGTCAAGTACGGCTTCCGATTGGCTGTAATCACCAAGTTGGAGATCTGATGTAGATATATCCATTCTCCATCCAGAAGGCCACGAGTTAGAGCAACTGTACATGCAGCAAAACTATTAGAGTACAACCAGGAAGGGGGGAGGGAGGAGGCAAGTAACCAATGTAAGGTGGTAGATGGAACATGAAGATATAAAGGAAAAAAAGAATAAAGTTAAACACGACAGCACAAACAAAGGAAGGGAGGAAGGAGTTTTGTGAGACGGTAAACATATATGTAACAAAAAAGAAAACTAGGAGCAGACAATTATAAATCTAACAACAAAACACACAAAGACATCACCTGGTCCGAACAACTCGCACTACTCCAACAACCTCAGAGAAAGGTTTTTTGTTACGTCATTCGGTCACCAGCTATACCGTGGAGTGTCCCATTCGTTTGGGAGTGAGTAGACCAAACCTGGCAACCGTGCCAAGGGATAAATCGATACCCTCCAGGTAAATCCCCAGAACTACAACTCGCATTACAAGTCTCGAAAACTTGCCGCCCGTTAGCAGGAAAGGCCCCTTTACTTCATCTCCAAGTTCGGCACATCATCAGGGTTGAACCACTGTCCAAAGTCTCTTTCAAAGTTAATGTCACCGTCTGGACGGAAAATGCCAGTGTCAAACTCGTCCAGTGAACTGGCTATGTTCTGAATGAAGTCTGTTGTGAAGATACCGGCTCCGGACATGTCCCCACTCAGCGGAGGTTGACCTGAAGTGTTCATCGAGGGAGGTACACCGAGGATGGACGAGGGCGAAGGTGCCATATTCTGTCCAGTGATACCAAGGCCAGATCCCTGATTTTGACCGGGAGGTCCTTGGTTCTGATTTTGTGAGTTCCCGGGCGCAGGTGTGGAAGGCCCTGTGCCATTCGCGTTGGGCGTTTGCCCTGAATTATTTGGCGCGGAATTAGGTGGGGGGTTACGAGGTGAACTGTGGTTGGCAGGCATATTAGGATTTTGGTTGGGGTTTTTCGCTAGCCCACCGGACCCATTCTGGTCCTTGGGAGGGCCGTTCATTGCCGGAGATGGTGGAGGCATCATCGTTTTGGCTCCCATCCGGTTGGGACCGGGCCCGAACCCTGGTCCGCTTTGACCAAGTGAACTCATATTGAAGGACGATGGATCCGTCGATGGAGGTGAGCCAGCATTTCCTGTCATGTTGCCCAGCACGCCAGGCTGTTGTGGACCTTTGGTGGAAAGAATGGCCTGCTGTTGGTGCCTCATGGCTTGTTCTCGTGCTTGCATTTGATTCTATTTTTACAAATACAACGACGAGTGTGACAAATGATGAGATCTAAATTTTGCGAAAGACAGAAAATTGAACACACCTGCATAAGATTACTAGGATGGTTCATTTGAGGATTCATTGAGCCGCCTCCCATATGAGATACTCCCATAGGCCCCATATTCATGCCGCTCATATTCATGCCGCCACCCATGGGTGACTGGTTAGGCTGTGGTCCTCCTCCGTTCATCCCCATGCCTTGTGGCCCACGCATTACCATCACGCCCTGACCTCCTTGAGGTCCCATCATCATCTGAGGTCCACTTGGCTGCTGTTGAAGTTGCGGATTGAAGTTCATGTTTGGGATGGCGGGCTGTTCAGAAGGTGAGGGGCGCGGGCGTTTTCGTTCAGGCGGTGACGATTCAGTCCGTGGTAGATTATCATGCTATAGGAGATGATGACTTCCGTTAGGACAGATTTGCAAAAAGAATCGAAAGGATACTGCTTACTTCCTCCCCAGGAGACGTGCTACTTCGTTTTCCTCTCTGTTGAGGCTGTTGGGGCTGTTGTTGCTGATTCCGTTGCTGGGTGTTATTCCGTTGTTGCTGATTTTGTTGTTGCATCATCATGTTAGAAGGACCAGGTGCTACACCATCTGATTTGTTCTGCTGTTGTTGTAGCTGCTTCGACCGGAACAGACCCACTATCCGTTGCTGTGAGAAAAGAGTCGGGAGGAATAAGTACGTAGTATAACTTGTAAAAAGTCGAAAAAGTACCTTGTCGTGAGCTGTGAAAGTTGAAACGTCTTTGTTTTCAAGCCCCAAATCTTGCTTGATCTGTGACAATATCATTGTCGGCATTTGAAAGATTTGACTGTTAATGTTGCTTTCCGACATCCCGCCAGGAAGCAACCCGGGCGGCTGCCGGTTAGCCATTGACGGGCTTGGTTGCATCATTCCTCCTTGTCCTTGACTCGGAGTTGCGGCCCGACTAGGCGATCGCTGTTGGTACTGGGGCGGAGCATTGCCTGGCTGACTAGGACCTTGCTGCGGGTTCATCGGGTTCATGCCCTGATTGGGTGGAAGCATACCGCCGCGATTTATGTGTTGCAAGTTGGGAGACGGTCCGCTGAGCTGTGCCATCGGGGGCTGGGAATGCTGTGATTGGTGTTGGGAAGGTTGTTGACCGGGAGGATTTTGAGGAGAGTTGGACATGTTTGGTGACTGGAACGGGCCATTTGGCCCTCGTATCTGGCCAGGTTGCTGTGGAGGTTGCTGCGGCTGCATTGCTCCACCCATCGATGAGATTGATGGGCGCTGACCAGGAAGCAGGGTTTGAAAGTTCTGCCCTTGACCAGAAGAAGAGCCTGGAGGCCCAGGAGGTCCAGGTATCCCGTTAGGCTGCGGTGCGCCACCCATAGGGAATGCGTTGGGCCCACCGCTTTGCATGGGTCCCTGATTGGGTCCCACACCATTGGACATGGGTCCGTTGGGACCAAATGCCATCATCGGGTGTCGTGGAGCAATGCCATTTGCAAGTCTGGCCATTGGTGGGGGTGGGGCATGGGGCATACCGGACTGTGGTTGTTGCCCAGGGGGTAGGCCTTGTCCATGGGGTGGCAGGCGGTGAGTCGCTTGGCGCTGTGCTAGTTGGTTTGCTTGATGCTTTTGACCATGATAATAGTGTGTTAGGGTATAATCGGGACAAAGATAGTAGGGATATGCGGACCTGTGTATATAGGATAGCCTCGTCTGATCCACTACCGTTGGCTTTCGCTGTAAAAAGGACCCAGAATACGCTCCACCATCTAAAAAAAGTTGAAATCCGATGAGGGAGGGGAGAAGAATCGGAGGAGATAAGGGACTTACTCAAATAATAGACCCTGTCTAGCATTGATCGGGGGCGTCGAGTCGGGTGCAATATCAGCCTCGTTCATGAGTTCGCGAGCAGTATTGCGAAAACCTCTTTTGGAACAGTAATCCCAGATATAAATGTTGAACCTGTGCTGAAGGTTAGAATAAACAGAAGTGGAGAGGTGTGTGACGGACATCTTCTCGCCTTCCCATGAAAGAGATGGTGGTGAGGTGTCGGGTTGTGGTAGAGGTAGCTGAGTCGGGGCTGTTTGAGGAATGGTGGCCATGGAGGGTACGACGAGGGAGGGTGTGCAACGAGTCTGGGGCGACCTTTAGAGGCGCGTGGGTACAAGTTTTTCTTTGTGAATTAGGTTCCGGAGAGTTGAAGTAAAATAGGCAACAAATACAGGGTAAAAGTGTAATGAGATGATAGATATTACAGTGGTGAGGATGAGAAGATGGCTGTAGCCGCTGGTGGCGACGACGGCGGGACAGGGCTGGACGTCGGGGGGTTCAAGCAAGACAGCGGGATTGAGGAGCCATGTCCATTTGCAAATTCATCGCCGACCCAATCTTCGCGACTTGCCGATGACCACCCTTCAATTTCCAACTCCGATGCATTGTATGTGTATGCTGTACTGTAAAGTAATGTATGTACTTTTTACATGATATGTAGCTCAAATCAATGTCTTCTCACAACAGCCACTTGAAAGTCCCATCCACCTACTATGTATTTCACCTCGAAAAGTCTTCGAATCTCTCTCCACCCACTTCCACTACTCGCTTCTTCTGCATCTTTAATGTCGGCAACAAAATATATAAAGTCGGCCGGCGACACAAGTGATCGAAGCAATGAGCCCATTAGGAACGCAATTATGGCTACAACGAGGACAGTCGATAGCGTATATTGTCGCTTTGATCCCCAATGGGCGCTATTAATCGTTGCTGCGTTTATGTCCCCTAGCCCACCAGGCAGCTTTTTCGGCGGCGTCAGTGGCCCTGTTGCTGCGAGTGCGTCAACAGTTGCGCCTGACGATGTATTGGTAGCAGTAGCATTATCATTTGGAACTGTATTTGTATTCGAATCCGTTGCGGACGCTACAGGCGCACCTGCCATAGCGAAACGTGAGAGTGGGTTGTTATATGCATGCAGGAATCCAAGAAGGCCGCCCGAAGTCACATGGGGAACATGAGGTGGTAATGTTGAAAGTGAGGAGGAACCTGCTTGATCACTTGGCTGCTACACGAGGCCCTATTCAATTTGATATTATAGAGCGTAATAATTAGAACTTGCATTGCTGAGTTTTTCTTCGCTATCTTGAAAAGTAGTACTTGTATCCTCAGTGGCTTTCGACGAGTCAGGTGCCCCAGACTCCGCGTTTACAGGATCCAGCAGGTCATCAGCAATAGCCACGGGCGTTTTGAGCTCCACTGGTAACGGTTCCGATTCACTTGGTATGCTATTGACAGAAGGACAAATCAGCAAGCCTTGAGATGCTCAAGGTATTACGCACCGTGAAAGGATGCCCATCTTGGAAACCCTGTCATCTAGTAACTCGTCTCTCCCAAGGGTCGTTAACGACTCCTTCTCGTCAATCACTGTTACCTCCTTTCCTTCTACTTTCACTTTCACCTTTCCTTTGACACTCCCTTTTCCTCCATCGACCCTTGGTCTAATCTCTACTTCGACGATTGCGCCACCATCCCACATATCCGTCAACCAAGCAGGCGCAGGTGGTGCGCTTTGCACCTCGCCTGTCAGTGGATCCTGCACTGTCGAAATCTGGTACTGAGCCGTTGGCAAGCTTAGTCGCAGCAGATGCCTTGTCGGGCTCTTCCCCTCGCTAAGCCCCGAGGAGTGCAGTGGTGAAGATGGTACTGTATAGATAGTATAGGCCAATGGAAACAAACTCTCAGGTGATGTTGCAGCATCATCCGTCCCAGCTACAGCAGTACTCATGGTAGGGGGAGTTTTGTTCTCGGGAGGAAGTGACCTCAGGGGTATATACTCACCCTTCGCGCGCACTTTCCATTTCGAACGCATCTTTGACTTGAAAAGTACGTCATAGCCATCCGGATAAAGCTTCGAATCGATTACAATTTCACCCACGATGAGGTCTGTTGGAGCCCGGAACTCGCCTTTGAAGGTGAACGCAGAGGATGAAGCACGGCCTCGCATATAAGACGTTGACTGTGTAATGGGGGATGTTACTGAAACTGTGCGCTGTCGGTGCGGTGAAGCTAATGAGGGTAACGAGGATGCGGGTGTTGGGAGCCCTGGAATCGGATTTATGTCGCTGGAAATTGAGTCTGAGCTTGCTGCATTGTCAGGTTGAAAAGGGTCAGGAGAGGTTTCGGTAAAACGCGTCGGAGGGCTAGAACCCAGTTGTAGCTTGCTAGGACGTGGGGTTTGGTCTGCAGTAAGACTATCGTCGATAATTCGGGAATTGCTAGGGGACCTTAGATTAGACGGCTGGGGAGGGGTGACAAAGATAGTTGCAGTGTAAATCCTATTCTCAGATGTGTATGTTGTCCTGATCAAGGCCCTTTTCTCGTCCCGCTTTCTCAATTTCCAAGCTGTAGTTGTAAGATGCCCTTCTCCTTTCTTATCCGTAACGGCCAGTCCAGGAGCCGGGAGCCGCATGACCGGATGTGGCGAGAGCCCCTTAATATAAGACTCCACAGCCAAGATAGATCGCGGAAGCGTAGCATTAATCATTGAGTTAACCGCTGCCGGGATGGCCCCGGCATAGTCAACAGCAACCAGCCTCGTGCAACGTGTCGACGGAATTGCATAGTTTTCCTTCGTGTATGGATCAAGGGTTTCCAATATCCATGCATCCAGATAGACGCGCCCGATCGGCAGGGCATAAGAATTGTACTTCGTCGGTGCAAACGACGCGACGGAGTCTTGACTAAAGGATGCGGAAACACAGAAAATCGTGTTGCGTACACCGTTAGATTGTTCGGCCACCTCCGTTGCACTATGGTTCCTATGGGAAACAGCAGGCATGGTCAAGGCACGTGCCATCACCGATGCGACGTAGAAACCTCGATCTCGCCACGGGAATCCTGACTTCGACACAACAAACGAGGTGCATGACTTGCCACCAAATGTCTCGAGAAGATAAGAAGAGTCGTATCGGTCATTCCATTTCTTCTGGCAGTCTGGCTCTGTGATGATGGCAGCCAATTCGTCAGCAGACACTCGTTCGATGACCTTGAAGCCTTTATGGACAGGTATGACGGAGCAGATTTCGGGAGCAACCTTTTTGTGTATAGGTAAACCTTTATCACTAAGAAGCTGCCAACCGGTCGAAGGGAATTGTGCATGTGTTTCTTGGGTCCACGCAAGGGCATCTAAAGCATATTGCATTGGCAATTTTAGTGGTGACGGCAGGGATGTGCTGCCAAGTGATGCAGCGGGCGAAATGGCAGCAACCGCTTGTTGAGTCGTTGTGGTCGCCTGATCGACTGCATAGTTGAACAGCCTTGTCAGTGGACTCGGTATACGCGGCGCCGATGCCCAAGTACTGAGCTTATTGTTTATGGTGTCCACATGAATCCCATCCTTGCCGTCAGCGTCTGCATCCCATTCGGCCTTCCGCCGCCGTATGACGCCCACCACAGGAGGCTGGTCAAGCGGTATCCGTGGTGGCTTCACTCGCCTCTGCTTGCTGAGCATCTTGATCTCATGCTCGGGAAGCTCTTCAACATCAACAGGGACTTTAGCTCCATTCACCATGACAAGGCCTTTCTCTTTCCCAGGAGCTCGACGGACAATCGTGAGAAGCCGGTCGTCGTCAACGAACAATGCCTCGTGGGTTAGCGTAATCCAAAGACCCCCACCCTCAGCAGATAGACGATGTCGGCGGAGACATGAGATGCTCAAAGGGGGAGGATCTACGACGATATCCAAAGAATGAGCCCAAGTATCAACATCACACCGAATCTCGCATTCAATCGCAGGGGAGGTTATGGTTAAATCCTCGTGTGTATTAGTATCATGCATTGCTGATGCCCGCCTACTGGTGGAGGCTTCATACTCGATTCGAAAACTGGAACGCTCGTGATCATAGCGTAGCTCGTTTGTCTTGGCACCCGCTAGGCGAGTCAAGATAGGTGGCCCCCCACATTTGATGGCGAACTCCCCAATACCAGCTAGGTTGTTTATCATCTGAGTCGGTATAGACGTTTTGTTGGTCCACCCTTTGGGGTCAGATTGTTCGAGCAAGGTAAGCAAAGTCGTAGTGGGAGACAACGCTTCGATAGCCCAGCCTTGAAGGTCAACTTGTGTTCGAATAACGTTAGGCTCTACCGGTGGAATGTTAGGGAAAAGGTGAGGATCTTCTGTTGAGAAAGAGAAGACATGGATCGATGTAGGCGATTTGTAAACGGTCTTCAGCACGACAGCGTCACGGCCGCTGAGTTACGATGAACTAGATGAGCTGAGCAAGCCGGAAGAAGCAATGGACATAGCTTACTTGATAGGCCATGCGGGCCTTGTTTTGTAATGCCAGAGTTCCGTCAATTCGTTGACATCTTCTAATAGCGTTGCATCTTCATGCTGCTTATCCCAATAGATCTTGGCTCCCGGAGACGTAACAGCTGCATACAAGTCCCATAAACCAACACCAACGAATGTCGCTTCCGCTCGATAAACGACCAAGGTTGGATCGATGGAGTCAAGCTGGGTTATAGATACTCCGCGACCATCCGTTGCTACCTACGGATTAGCCATAGGCCACTGATAATCACTTGATGTACATACTCCGTCTCCACTTGGCTTCTGGTTCTTGTAAAAGCGATGAAAAGTAGATGTAATTTCGGCGAACTCTTGATGACACAGATTTGTCTGCTGCTGCAGTACGTTCTGTCAGCGTTCTAACAAGCGTGGGTGCGGATTCGTTGGAAGCAGCACTGTTTACCGTGCCCAAAGAAGATGTGGTATTGAGACTGAGGTCTGCAGCGCTCGAGACGTCTCGTAGTATTTGCTCAGATATGAAGTAGGACGACGGATCCCTGTCTTCCACATCTTGAATAGTCTGAGGTAGGCCATTGAGGCGGAGTCCACTGGAAGGTCCGGAGATTTCAATTGTGACCGCAACTTTTAATACAGAATGGTCGTCAATAAGCGCAGAATGGGACATCCGAAGGACTATTTGATCAGGTGGAATAGAAGGTAATTGAGGAGAAGTAGGTGAGCTACACCGAATGGCATGTGCTACCCAGGGCAAGCTTTCGACTTCTTCAGAGGACGCCTTTGTGGTTACACGCACATCCCAACCTTCAGATGACGGCAACACACATTCGATAGAACGCTTTAAACGACGTTGCTCGCGCAGGCTATGTAACTCGGCCACTCCCGACGCACTTTCCGTTTGCGTTGTGTGATCCTCATCTTCAGGGACGATGGCATACTCGATGATGAGGGCTTCACGATCGACCTGAAACCGGATGCGTTCGATACTAACACCGTTACCATACCCAACTAATTTCGGTACATGGCTACCACGCTTCAATACAGTTTTCAGTAGACCAAGCGTCATGGTTGAAAGCTGTTGTGTTAGATTGGATGACGTTCCGAAACCCCAAATAGGCTTAAGGTCGTGTTGCCAAAAACAAGTTATCCGTATTTTCTCCCCTTGAAAACCCCTTTTTTTATGTGTATCCGAGGGACCATTGGAAGGAGTTTGAGACTGAATATGCTGTATACACCAGGCGAACACTGGTAGAAAAACATCAGAACCTGGCTCTAAAGATCATTTGGTAGCCTCACGAGGAACATGCGATCGCACGAAAGGAGGCGATGGGCGCAAATATGCAGGTTCATCGGGTGAGCGGGGAAGCGATGTGGTGACGTCAATGACAATGGTAGCATCATGGTATAAACGAGATATCGTGACAGCATCGCGAGGACTGGTATACATATGTGAAGATTAGCCGGAACTAAACTTACACAAGAAAAACTCACTTTGCCGGCCATCCCAATGTGAACTTAGTCTTTGTTATTCTAGTCGTGGTATCAAACATTTCCAGCAGATGTGCCTCTTCGACGGCAGGGTCCCATTCTTGTCTTAATTCTGGCGTAGTTAAAACAGCCTTCCATGGCTCCAAAGATATCAACCCTTCGCTTGTTGGTACATCCAAAACCAGTCTGTAAATGTCGTCTCCGGTTTTGCTAGAGTTCCGGTGCACCACAACATCCGCCAATTCTGGTAATGTTGATACCCTTGCCTTGCCCTTCTTTCCAGGCGACCCATCCACGGTGTTATTGACTCTCCTCCACTCACTCGAAGTAGATGTGAGCAGTTGCCGAAAGTTGGCCTCAGCATCGGTCAAAGCAGTAGACCACGATTGCCGCAGCCTAGAATGTTAAGTTACACTGTATAGTTGCAGTTGCCAACAACCAACTGACCTAGAGCCATCAAACATTACCTAGGACAATAAATTGAATGATAAGAGGGGTGAGTGTTGAATTAGAAATGGCTGTAGGTGTAAGGCCTGACCGTGACGGGCCTCCACAAAGCGCATTTAGTCACTTTAGTGGGCTGATTTCCTTATATGGCATCCGTTACAACACTAAGTAACGTTTGCTTGGCAAGTTACCATGTACGTAGCAATAGCGTGCTAATCAACTACTGAAGTACTGACGGGTTAGTTGGATGCCACGGCTAATCTTCCGACCTCGATCGCGTCAAAGGAAACGGACGTGCTAACTAGGATTAAATCGTCGTCCAAATTTCTGACGCCTCGTCCTGTGTTGATTGTGCCCGCGTCTTCAAAATTCAGCATACCGCATCGCCCTTGTTGTATCTTGCAGCATCCTTCATGGTTGACCATAGCACTGAAAAGTCAATTTCACCAACATAGACATTTTGGAGACTCAATACCGGAAAGGGTGTTCAGCCCCCAGAAATAATCACAAAGGTGAGCCTCACTGGTTTTTTGTGCGGCAATAATATGTTCAGCAAGTTCAAAAGTCCAGATATTCGATGGGAAGAGCAGGAACTTGACGAGAAATTTTTTACAAGACCTTCCGAATGGACACCAGAACACCTGAAGATAACCTTGGACCATGATGGTGACAACATAACTCACGGTCTTGAAAACTCAAAGGATACAGTAAGCTTAAGACCAGACGACTCGTTTCCGGTTCCTAGTATTGTGACTGCAGTTAGCTACTCTCTCAAGCTGGGAACAGTATGTGGTGTTTCATCCTGTACAATTGCGATCTTTTACTAATCTACAGCCACCAATAGACAATGCCCCGCCTAGAACGGGGTATACAGAAACTCGCAAGAGATGTCGCTCGATGGGTGGGGGGAGATCAAGTCTATATACGAGTCCTCAGAGATCAAACCCTTCACTAGGCTGGCCCAGTGGGATCTCAAACACATGCGGTACGTCGTAGTTTCCCAACAAGTTAGTCCGTTTAGTAATCTTGTGCAGTGAGCTCGTAGATAAGATAGGCTCTTGGGCCGTGGAAAAATTAGCTGATGGACGATGGTCTGATGACACAGACGCAGACAGGTCACGGAAGCTAGAGCGTTGTTCCCGGCGAAATGACTATCGTTATCCCCTACGACTTTCATGCCTTTTTCTATAAAACAGTAGGAGAAGGCATCCTGGCCGTACCCCATGTATGATAGCATACGAGGACGCACGTACTGAGAAACAAGTGGATCAATGGCATAATTTTTGGATCGTAAAGTTTCCTTCGGTAGCGGTAAGTCTGCTGTCGTTGCTTATATTGCATGAGGGTGTCAAATTCAAAACTTCACTCTACGTAGGTACAACACTTCATTGATCGGCCTATCAAACAAAGCCGAAACCATGGATATCATCCGTTCTATGTAACAATGATTTTCAGAGGACACAGCCCGCATACTCTTCTCGTTGTTCACCGCATTGCAAGCCCATAATGACGTGAAGTTCTTCATCTCCCGTCGCACAAAACGCAATTCAAGGAACTCGTTCGTCTTCGCATGACAGCCTTGTGAATCGCATCCATCTTGAGACGTCTCATCTATCTTCCACTGAAGACGTTTTCAAGTACACCCTGCGGAGTTGAAAGGCAATTGTCAAGCTGAATTGCAATGTGTAATAGGGGGATAAACGTTCTCGAGCCCTCGGAGAAAGGGCATCAAGCCTGTTCATCTGGGGGTTACCAGCCGACGCTCCAGTAAGTTTCAAGCCCCGTCGGTATTTTGAAGTAGCTAATTCCTGGTTCATCGACATTTGTACTTGTGTCAACCATTTTATCATGGTGATTTGGACTTGAACCCTGGATTACGAAGGACATGCTTATCAAAATCTTCGCCATTGCTGGACCTTTTGCACCTGTCAACCACAACTACCAAGATGGAGGTGTCAAATATAGTTTCGTCGAGCACAAAGGAGTATGTGCGCTACTGGGGCAGCCTTCTAGACCCCATTGGCGTTAAATCTTTGAGACAGATATACGACTTAACCAAGTATACCAAGACCAACAAAACAATGAGGATACCACAAACCATCATCACACCTTCATGGGGGATCTAAGTCCCCAAACTAACAATGAGGTCTGTCGAAGACTTTTAGCGAGTTCGGTATAATGTTAGACGCTCATTGCTCGAGTGACGTATGATATGAACACTGGCAAATCTTGTGGCTATGGTTTCCTCGCCTTCCGTGACGGGACTGGCACAGAGTACGCTATAGCTACAACTAACAGTGAAAGGCTCGGCTTCTTGTGCTATTCGTCTTAATTAAAACACCGGGAAGTCGTGCCAGCATGTCCTCTTACTATAGTAGCAATGACAACAATAAATTTGACCACCAAATACTGATACAAAGTAGGGCAATTTGAACATCATATCCGTAGCTTCAGATACATACTAGGTTTCTGTCGGCGCCAGCCAGCACATTCCCCAGTAAATAAAGACATTTGTGTTGTAATTATAACGTATTTAGCTAGGTTAGTTCCCCAATAAATTATTCAGCATCCTTCTAGCCCAGGTTTGCTTCAGTATCTTGCCTGTGTCCGTTGCGCTCAGTCCCGCTGATGTCTGGAGATGAGCATAAGCCGCGGTTTCGGTGAACGCTTTCCCGTCGTCAACCAATTCCCGTTGAATTTCGACACCCCCGGCAAAGCCATGCGAGAGAACGGAATCGATGATCTCCAACGCTGACTCCTTCGTCAGCTGGACGCGATGAATAGTCGACCCACTGTTGAACATGTTGCTCCAGAAGTCCTCTTTCAACTCTTTCTCGCGATATGCCCCAACTTCCTTGGAAACATCACCCCACATGGTAGTAGCAAGGACAACCTTGGTAGCCCCTTTATCTCCGCAAAGCTTTTCAAACACTTCATAGTTTATCCTCTTTGAACCCTCCAGGCGCCTATGGGATATATCGTGAAGATATATGAGCCCCGCAAGCTTCATACCAACTTCGTAGCTAAAACATCGTCAGGATTCAGTAGTTGATGCCAGCAAATGGTACTCACGATTCAGCCAACCAAGTCGAAATCCGCCTTAGAATTTCCATATCGCTAATGTGTGTGTCGTCAAAGCCGGGTGTGTCTACGACCATAATGCGACGCTCGGGGTGGTGAGGGTGGGGTAAGATATAATGTTGAACTTTTGTCGTCATAGAGCGCAGTCCCTTCCCAACTTCTGCTACAGTGTCGTTCAACAACGTGTTGACAAACTGGTCGTCACAAGTAAGCAATGAGATATAAACAAGAATGAATGAACTGACCGTGCTCTTCCCAGCTCCCGTAGGGCCCATAACTCTGATTGCAGATTAGTCGTACTTTCTCGAAATATAATAAAACCATAATACACAATAACGATATCGGTATCTTCAGGGTCTTGGACCAAGAAATCCCCTGCCTGGGTAGCGAGACGACGTCTCCCTTTTTTTGTGTTTTTGTGTTGAACCATTTGTACGACGAAGGCAAGAAGGAATGGAGGCCTTTCGTCAACAGGGAATCATTCGCGAAAAGACCAGTAAACGCTCTATTTAACACTATAGGCAGGTAACACACGAGGCCAGAACGACCTCATGATCAGCCATGAGATAGCAGCGTGTATGAGACCATGCTCTGCACATCCAATCTCCGGCGGCGAATAAGGCTGCCATTAACTAAAATACCAAGTGCTCTTGATAGTAGTTGTTTGACGAACAGGGTTGGTAGGTCTTGGTCATCTGTGATAGAGACAGGCGCCGAGAACAAGTTGATAGAAGCCTCTTGTAGGAAAATCCAGATGGCGAAGGCTTCCGATGTGAAAGTTTATCGTGTGTATGACAGATGACAGCCTTGAATCAATTCAGATAACAGGACATGCCAAACTTGCAACATTCAATGACAGACAGTGACGTTACGTGGGCGCTTGACCCTTTCATAATAGGTATATTTTCTCACGGAGGTGGCGTAGAAGTTTGGAGTATGTGACTGTGATTGTGCATTGAATTCCATCTTGAGCGAGGTAGTCCTCAATTTAGAAGGCATGGTGTATACATAGAATTGTGGTGATGTAGAAACTTGTTGAGTGGGTCACCAGTCTTCTTCATGGTATTGGTAAGTATCGTATCCGCTCCTGCTGTTGAAGCATGTTTCATTTATATGAACTGGCAAGAGATTCATATCAAGATGGCTTCCTTCTCCTGTCCGGTGGGATTCAATTCCGGACAACGCATGACGACCTCGATTATGACTACGCTATTTACATATGATATTGATAAAATACTTTAATCCCCCTTTACGTCGTTCGTGCGTCGTTCGTGCGGTGCCACAAGATCACCCTATGACCGTCGTTGAAACAGAAGATGAAACAAACATCCTGCCACCTGTTGCTTTGAATCCACCACTTTAGGGTTCCCTGAAAGGTGAATATAGGCCGCCGTCTCGGTGAACACCTTTCGTTCATCGATCAATTCCCGTTGGATCTTGACGCCGTTAGCGAATCCATGCGAGAGAATGGAATCGACGACCTCGAGCGCCGATTCTTGTGTGAGTTGAATACGATGAATGGTTGATCCTTTGTTATACATGTTCCTCCAGAAGTCCTCTTTCAGTTCTTTCTCGCGATGTCCTCCCACCTCAATAGACACGTCGCGCCACATGGTCGTGGCAAGCACAACTTTGACAGCGCCTTCCCTTCCACAAAGCCTTTCGAAGACCTCATAATTCATCCGTTTCGACCCTTCCATCCGTTTGTGAGAGATATCGTGAAAGTAGATGATCCCTGCGAGCTTCATGTTAGCAGCATAACTAAAGAAATCATCTTATAAGCATCTTGAAAAATAGCGACGAGCAAACGTGTAATCACGATCTTGCTAGCCAGGTTGTAATGCGCTTCAGAATTTCCGCATCAGAAGTGTACGTATCATTTGAGCCAGGCGTATCCACGATCATGATACGGCGCTCGGAATGCTGAGGATGAGAGAGAATATAATGTTGTACTTGTGATGTCTGAGACCGTAATCCGTGGCCTACGAACGCTACTTCTTTCCCCAAGAGGGTATTGATAAACTGGGTATAAATGATGAGTCAATGAATCTTGCACGGGGTGATTCTTACCGTGCTCTTTCCGGTTCCTGTGGGGCCCATAGCTCTATTCATCTGCCTTAAGTTCGATGGCTTGCACCGCAGTCGAAAACGAGCGTACACAATGATAATATCACTATCTCTGGGGTCTTCGACAAACGAGTCGGTTGGCTGCAAGCTCTGTTTCCATGAAGGGCGACTTGGAAATTTCTTCGTTTGAGGCATTCGCACTAAGCTGCTTCCGTTCAGTGACCATTTCCTGCTGGATCCGTATCGGCTTGGTGTGGTCATGCGAGAGAACGGAATCGACGATGCTGAGCACTGATTCTCGTGTACGTTGAACTCGATGGACAGTCGATCCCTTACTGAACATGTTGCTCCAGAAATTGTCTTTCAGCTGTTTCTCGCGATATAGGCCCACCTCTCGCTGAACCTCATCCCACATCGTTGTAGCCAGCACAACTTTCTTCGCTCCATCATCGCCACAGAGCTTTTCGAACACCTCGTAACTGATCTTCGTAGATCCCATCACCCGCCTATGAGTTATTTCTTGAAGGTAGATAAGCCCCGCGAGCTTCATGCCTTCTTGATACCTGATCAAGCCCGTGAGTGTAGGTTTAAAAAATAAGTCTGTAGGATTGTAGTCACGATTTAGCCAACCAGACTGCAATCCGACTTAAAATATCTGGGTTGCTAGTTTCTGTATCGTTAAAACCGGGTGTGTCAACCACCAGAATGCGACGGTCGGGGTATTGAGGGTGAGGGAAGACATAATGCTTGACTCGTGTCGTCTTTGAACATAGTTCGTCCCCGACTTCTGCTACGGTCTTACCCATCAAAGTATTGATAAACTAAAACTTAAAATGAATACTTGATATGCACGAGAGTAACAGTCGGGTTACCGTGCTTTTCCCAGCGCCCGTGAGCCCAATGACTCTGATGACAGGTGAGTCAATGATTTCTGAATGAGCAGTGACCGCACGCAATAATAATGTCAGTATCCTCGGGATTCTCGACAGTGAAATCTTCTACTTTGATGTTCAGCGAGATGCGAGTTCTCTTGTTGGCTGCTTTAGCCATTGTTTACGAGACCGAGTAGAATTTTCAGTGAAAGTGAGGTCTTGTCCTGGATGTGGCCACCAGAGGTCGTTCGTGAGAGTCCCTAGATATGTTCTATTTAATGCATAACTGACATCTACACATATCATCTACACGAGGTTAGCGACAGGTTTGAAACCTTGTGTGTGACCTGCATGTGCATTGCTCGAAAGTGCGAAGGCCTGCCATTGCGGCATAAATAGACACAAGTGGTCGTGTGTATTCAATTGCGCGATAAAACGGAAGGGGTCAACCGGTCATGTAGTGGCATATCTTAATAGGTGATTATGATCGAATTTGCTCCTTACCCACGCTGAAACCATACATACCCTATATTACTTCTTTGAACCTGGGAACACAGATTCAATCATTTTGGCAATCATCATAGGGCGTGGTTCAAGGCCGAATCCACGCAATGAGACTGTAAAGTGTTGAGCGTGTACTGTGAAGTGGCAGGAATTTTAGCCTCATAAAACGAGTCTAGCTTCGCAAGCGCTAGCCACTTTCACAATTCATGTTAGATGCATATAGGCGAAACATGAACGTATGGAGGGTACTGTAGCTGTCAGTCAACGTTTAAACTCTTGTTATTCCATCCCACAATATTTCGGCCCTTTTTCCAGGCGCGAGATAAGAAACCTCGTTTCCCCCCATATTCTGGCTCCTGCGTCTCTGGTGTCTGCAAACGAATACCGGCATCCATACCAGAGGGTTTCTTCCCTTCATCGTTTATTTCCTGCTGGTAGGAAAAGACCTGTTTCCCCCTCGAATCTGGCACCTGCCCTTCCGATGCCTGCAAATGGATACAGGCTTCCGTATCAGAAAACTGTTTCCCGTCATCAACCAGTTCCTGCTGAATCCGCATGGGCTTCTGGTAATCATGGGAGAGGACAGAATCAAAAATCCTAAGCGCCGATTCACGCGTACTTTCGACACGATGAATGGTTGACCCTTTGCTGTACATATCGCTCCAGAATTTCTCCTTCAATTCTTTCTCGCGATCTTCCCCCTTTTCCAGTTTAACTTCATCCCACATCGTAGTAGCAAGCACAACTTTCTTCGCTCCATCGTCGCCACAGAGCTTTTCGAACACCTCATAACTGATCTTCGTAGATCCCATCATCCGCCTATGAGTGATTTCTTGGAGGTAGATAAGACCCGCGAGTTTCATCCCATCTTGGTACCTATAAAAACCGTAAGTGTGTTTCTATATAGCTTGTGGATATGGTTACGATTTGGCCAACCAGACTGCAATCCTCCTTAGAATATCTGGATTGCTGATTTCCGTATCATTAAAACCGGGTGTGTCGACTACCAATATGCGGTGTTCGGGGTATTGAGGATGGGGAAAACATAATGCTGGACGTGTTTGGTCTCAGAATTCCGCTTTTCCCCAACGAAAGCTACATCTTTGCCAATCAGTTTATTGATAAGCTAGACATCATCAGCCAGTCCATAGGATGCACATAGAAATAGATAGGCCTACTGTGCTCTTCCCAGCACCTGTGAGCCCAATAACACTGAGAGCAATTTTGAGAGCAAGTTAGCTGAGGGTTATCGGGTGTCTATGAAATGATAGTACGCAATGACGACATCGCTACTTCTGGGATTGTCGACAGCAAAGTCCTTTGGCTCAATTTGCAGCTGGACATCTCGGTTTGAGTTAGATTTAGCCATCGACACGAAAGCAGTAATCTTGATGGGTGGAGAGCTGTCAGAGGATGAAGTCTCGTTACGTTTCCAGTGTCCACTTCAAACCCTGCTTGGGCTTATATGTAGAACCTACGGGATATGGATGGTAGAATTGTTGCCTCATGTGCGACCACAAGGAACTGGCGTGTTTTGGGTCATGGTCTGGGTTTGCGGTCCCTGAAAGAGATCTGGGAGGTGCCCCATCACTATTATATAGAGGCCGAGGAACCAGCGGTGCAAGTTGTGTACTCCATATAGATGTCAAAGAGTCGCATCTCGTTTGAACAGAAGGCTTCCTGGTGTATCCCACTCTTCACATATCACGGTGCAGAGCCAGTCCATTGATTGTCACCAGAAGACTGGGTATCTTGAATTTGGCTGTTGGTAGGTGATTGCGGAGCACTAGACTTGCAGACACATTCTAACCTTTTCTAGAATGCAGGCAAAGTGAACGTATTTTGTCGAGTTAGTATCCAACCTCTCTGAGTCCAGCATCATAGTAAATTTGGGCCCAAACAGCGTCATTTCTCACAGGAGGTAGGCGCCCACCCCACAACCTTCTTAACCATATCTCACACAACATTGTTGGTGTTTATTTTTCCCAAGAAACCAGGCGTAGCCATGCGGGGCAGAAGCACGACTGCGGTCATCTGTAAGAGGCAGTAGATGTGAGATGTCAAGAGCGTCCAAGCACACCAGCGACCTTGAAATCTAACAGTCGACAGCATACTGTGCTCAACTTACATATGCGAGTCAAGAGCCATCTGTGCGTCGCGTGCTTGATTGATTGTAACACGTGTGAATAATGTTTTCACTTGATCAGTGATAACACCTACATAAGTTACAACTTCACCTTCTAAAAACCTGCTCTATAGTAAATAACATCACTGGACCTCTGCCAATACGACGCTCGTCTAGAGGAAACACCTTATACTTGACTCATAAATTATCTCTTGGCAATTACGTGAAGCGAAATAAGGACTTGAACATTCTGGCAAAGCTTCCTGATCTTTTTGGTTTCTCTGTTGCCCCCTGTCTACACACCGCTTCCGCTTCGGTATGTTGTTCCTGTTTCTTGACCATTTGACTTGGTGTCTGGGTAGGATGGGCAAGGTCATGCACGAGAACCGAGTCGACAATCTCGAGCGCTGATTTTTGGGTAGGTTCGACTCGATGGATCGTTGATCCCTTGCTGAACATACTGCCCCAGAACTTTTCCCTCAGTTCTTTTTCGCGCTCTGCGCCCAATTCTGGACGAACCTCGTCCCACATTGTGGTAGCAAGTACAACCTTTCCAGCTCCTTCTTTTCCACAGAGGTTTTCAAACACCTCGTAATTGATCTTGACAGATCCCATCATCCGCCTTTGAGTGATGTCCTGAAGGTAGATGAGACCCGTGAGCTTCATGCCTTCTGTGTAACTGTAAAGGGCCGTCAGTGTCATTTATATCGGCACCTTGTAGGGAATATAGTCACGATTGAGCCAACCAAGTTGAGACCCGCCTTAATATGTCTATATCACTGGATTCTACGCTATCGAGTCCAGGCACTTCAACCACCACAATACGGCGCTCGGGGTGCTCAGGGTGATGGAATATATAATGTTTGATTTGTGTTGTGCGGGCCTGCAACTCATGGCCAACAGGGGCCACTTCTTTTCCAAACAACGTGTTGATAAACTACTCGCCATTCGTAAGTCAAGACCTTTCAACGTATACAAGATCGGTACTTACTGTGCTCTTCCCACATCCCACGGCGCCCATGAGTCTGTTAATTTGCCGTTAGTTCTGCAACCTGATCGGTTATCAAAGCTGGATTGTACCCGATGATAATATCGCTATTTTCAGGATCTGGTACAAGAGAATCTACCGACGGCAACTTGTCCTTCCATAAATGACCAGTTTTGAACCCCACTATTTCGAACCCTTGTGCTACAAGTGATAGCATTTTTGTTGGCCAACAGTATTTTGCAGTGGTTGAGGTGTGGTTGAAGATTGCTCGTTGACGACTTTGAGTGTTGTTATAAGGACCAATGGTGGGAAGCCAAGGATTCTAGAACACTTATATGAGATCCAGAAGCATGCAGGTTGTCATAAGGCTGCAGAGGGAAATGAACAGCTTACACATGGACGTCGAGCTTCTGTTGCGCTTGTCGTCACCAGCTTCATAGCTGGAGTACTCCGCTCCATTTTACTGACTCCATGCTGCTTGAAACAATTAGCTAAAAGGACCCCCAGATAACACGAGTCAAATTTGAGCTTGCACCAATTGTTGCTGACATGGTGACGGTTCTTGGCCCCATACAGATAGCGGTATCATTGAAATGTAGATAGATGCATCGTAGTTTCAGATACCCGCAGAGCCTCGTTTGCCTGTTTTTTTTTTAAAAAAAAAATTATGATATCTGTCTGATCCCACTGGAAACCCACAGCGGTTAAAATTAACATAGGCTATCCATAGGTACCCAATTAACGCAATGTATATGGTGGGGCAATCAACTTCGAAACATCCAAAGGTTCAGTTTATCAACTGCACGAAGTGTCGCGTTGCCATCAACATGCTCAAGAGCGCCTCCCTAACCGCAAGGGAATATGAAACCTGAATGGCATATGGCGACATTCAGACCTGCTGTCATACCGAAGTCCTTCTCCAGTACTTTATCTTAATTTATTGACTGATAATAATCTGTTTACTCCTCCAAAGGCTTTATGTATAGAATGTTTTCAAGCCGGTCCCTTAACTTCCGAGTACACAAGAGTAGTGCGTGCCCGCACGAAGACCGTTTTGGACGCACGGCCTTGCCACTCCGACAATTGTGAGGGCCTTCGCTTTCGGCTGCTCCGGAGGCTTCTTCTCTAACTTTCAGAGTAAACGGAAAATTCTTGATGATGGTGGTAAGGTTATCGATACCTTAGAAAAAAGTCGAGAAAAAAGCGGCTAAAATATCTATCTCCTTGAAGGCAGTACAATACGTTCTCTTTAGTGACCAGGTGGCCATATGGGTTGAGAACGCATGTATGTAACATGATTTGCATCCATACCCACGGCTCATCTCCGGGGCGTCTCAGAGTCATATCCTGTACAAACGTCAGAAGTGTTTTGCGCAGTGGACTATCCCTTACGCGCTTTCACGTGCCACCCAAATACGCCATTGGGCAGTAGCAATCCAGAACTGTCCGCCTTTCGCACAATTAGCACAGCTACATCTGGATGGAGATCCCAGGGCCATTTCGGCGAAAACAAGCGTTGCTCGTTTAGATTTGGATTACGCATATTGAACCTCTTCGGCAATCAAGATGATAAGGTCACGCACTGTTCCTAACCGGTTTCGGTAAATTCGAGCACAAGCTGTCAGTTGTCGCCGTAAATGAGGGCCACGCGTCTTTGCGTCGCCAGAGCACTATAGTATACGGTACATGTTTGCTTAAGTTGAGCTATAGGGATGAAATCAATACTTCTTCCAGGTTTATACACTCCGAACAGAGACAAAGATTCTAGCAGGGATGAGCCAAATTGTTAAGGAATGTGAATCAATGCTATGAGAAAGGTCTTGCTACTAAGTAAAGTCGATGATGGAAGATGGAAACAAGAAAAACTGCCGTGACATGGCGGGACCGCAACTTGGTAATGCTCAGCCCGAAACTTGAAGCTTGAAGCTTGACAGTCTGCCCTACCGTTCAATGACTTATAAGAGTAAATTTTCATCTTGTCAAGAAGGCTTGAAGCTCAGAGGACATCTAGTAGCAGGTATGGACGTAGAGCAATTCTTTCTTACATTAAGGTAGTGCAAATGAAGATTGCTTTATGCCTTTTCGAACGAACGAACTCTTCTAAAGCTCGAAAATTTTCCCTTATACTCGACTGCCCTTGCGCTCGGGATGCTTCCAATGGAACATAAGCTGTCGTATCGACAAGTTGCCTCTGTTCGTCGATCATTTGTTGCTGGATCAAGAGGGGCTTGTTGAAATCATGCGGGAGCACATAATCAACGATTTCGAGTTGCCGATTCTGGCGTAAGCTGGACTCGTTTGATAGAGGACTCGGTTGAACATGCAACTCCTCGTGTCTTTCGCCCAAGTCTTGGGAAACTTGATTCCACATCGTAGTAGCAAGCACAGCCTGTTTAGCTCCATCTTCTCCACGGAGGCCCTCGTAGTTGACTCTTTCAGATCCCTTCACACGATTATCAGTGATATTTCGAAGGTGGATGAGGCCTGTAATCTTTGTGCCAGCTTCGTAGCTATAAGAAATATTACTGCCTTCCAAATGTGCCGGACTGCAGTGGTTAGAGTCACGATTTTGACAACCAGATTGCGATCCGCCTCGAAATTTCTTTATCGGCGATTTTGCTATCACTATCGTCAAAACCAGGTATGTCACCCATCAAGAACGCGACGCTCGTATTGAGGGTGGTGAAAGATAAAATGCTGGACGTGTCTTGTCTGACTCATCATGGAGGTTCCAATAGGTGCTACTTCTTTGCCCTGCCCAATCAAAGTGTTAATGAGCTGGATATCACAGACAAGTCAACGGAACGTAACATGAGGATAATTATCCTACCTTACTCTTCCCAGCTCCCGTAAATCCAACAGCTCTGGTAGTTGACGGTTCCCAGCGATTAAGAAGTAACAAACGCGACGATGGGATCTGTACCTTCAGGATCTCCAACAGTAAGCTCCCCTGGCTTGGTATGTAAAGGTGGAGCAACACTCTTGCGCTTTGATTAGCCCTAGCCATGAAGATTGACGAAAGCGAGTCTTCTTGATAGTTGGCCATATTCTCTGAACATGTTCTATTCAAGCCATGATCCGCGCATGCATATAGGATTACACGAGGTCAACGATAGGGGCATGAACCTTGTTTTCAACCACAAGGTATCGGCGTGTTTGGGATGAGAAGTCACATCCTATGACCCTTGAGAGTTCAAAGACCTGTCATTGGTAAAAAGTGACCAATGAACTGGTAAATGGGCTAGAGTTTGGTCGCGTGTGCTCGGCGCGGGCGTCAGATGGTAAGACATTGTATACAAGCTTCCTGGTATCACAAAAAGTGCGGCGAGAGAAGAGTGAAGTGCCGAGCTGGGTACTATTGGCGCCAGTATCGGGGCCTTGAAGTGGCAGATAATAAGGTCTAGTCTGACGAGTTTAGGCTTTCATCCTGAGGGGTTACAAATTAAATATTTCAGTAGTGGTGGAGATGGAATGAAGGATATAGCATTACCATTTCTTTCATCGGCATTAGTTAGGGATGTCTTTTTCGGAAGTGGGGAGTAGTGGAAAAATTATTTGCTAGCTATATGCGTATTGTCGGCTACCCAGTTAACCATTGGGACGTGGGCTACAACAAAGCTCATCTTGTCTACTATCTGCTACACAACCATAACGCAACCTGGTGATATTCGCTGTTTTGTGTATGGGCAAGTTTTGTATCTAGTAACTTTGCTGCTTTATCAACAAGTCAACTAACCAAAGCTGGTTATCGATTTATCACGCATCCAGTCAAAAATGAGAAGAATGACATCCTATATACATAGTTTGAGTGACCGTGAACCTGAATGTTACTTTCGCCTCTCAGAACTTCAGGCCCAAGAAATCCAAGACAGCATCTCTTTTTCTCCTGACCACTTGGCCCTCCGCTGCATGCAAATTAGTATAAGCCCTGGTTTCGGTGAATAGCTTTCCTTGATCGACCATTTCTCGTTGGATCTGGAGGGGATTGGCATGATCATGTGAGAGAACGGAATCAACAATCTCGAGCGCCGATTGTTGATTAACGGGATGAATCCTATGGATAGTCGATCCTTTACTGTACATGTCGTTCCAAAACGTGCTTTTCAGGTGGTTTTCGCGATCCGTGCCCGTCTCCAGGCGAACAAGTCCGTCCCACATCGTAGTAGCAAGGACAACCTTCTTAGCTCCATCCTCACCACAAAGGTCTTTGAATAGTTCGTAGGTAACCTTTTCAGACCCCTTCATCCTTCTAGCAGTGATATCTCGAAGGTAGATGAGACCCGCGATCTTCATCCTCTCTTGATAACTATAAACACCATCAGCGTCTTTCAAGTGTGATAAGCTGTAGGAGGCTATAATCACGATCTGGACAACCAAACTGCAATTCGCCTCAGAATTTCTTTATCATCAAGTTCTGTATCGTCGAAGCCGGGTGTGTCGACCATCAAGATACGGCGCTCGGGATATTGAGGATGGAGGAAGACATAGTGCTGGACATTCTTGGTTTGAGATTCCATGCTATTCCCAACAGGTGCGTCACTATTGCCTCTTAAAGTATTGACAAACTAGATATTACAATTGAATCAATGGGATCCACCCTACACATTGAAATACGCTAAGCCTACCGTGCTCTTTCCGGCTCCCGTGGCGCCCATAACCCTGTTTGCAAGTAAGCCAACAAATTACTACTGATTGTAATGGCAGTACGCAATGATGATGTCCGTATCCTCGGGATCTTCAACGGTAAATTCCCCCGGTTTGGTAAACACGGGTAGAGTAGCTTTTTTGTGACTTGCTTTTTTGTGACTTTGTTTAACCATCTGGAGTTTACACGACCAACGAAAGCGAGCAGAGCTGGGGTCTTTTCCTGATAAGGCGGTCGTCCATAAGGTACGGCACGAACTTTATTTATACCTTACTGGGCGCTTATATGCAGAGACTACATGAGGTCAATGGCCGGTATGAAAGCCTCATTTGTAACCACACGGTATCGGCATGTTTTTTGGCATATATGTGTTCGATCTTTGAAGAGTGAAAGCCCTGTCATTCGTAAAAATAGGCCAGAGAACTGGTAGAATGGCTAGAATGGCATGTGCACCAGATGTCGATGGCAAAGAACGGAGGGCTTTCCGGTGTGTCACTCTTCACACACTGATCGTGTGCAGTGCTAATAATCTTAGCAAAGGTGGTGATTGTGTAGCGCCGGAGACTTGAATAGTGTCCCAGACAATACAAATCGTGATTGTAGCCCCCAGAGGTTGGTAAGAAAGTCAAAATATGTGCACGGTGTTTTTTAGCTGCCCGCACGTTTCAAAGCTTAGCCGCTACCTCTTGATGTTGTGTAAATGGAATAAAAAATGTCCACTGTGTTAGTATTGAGTAACGCTTACGACCTTGGGAATGTAAGTGGGAGAAGCCATGCGCTCAAATGATGATATTTGTCCGGATAATGCACCTAACGGATATAAACTATACATTTCGTCCTCTCCCTCTCCCTATCGAGCGGATCAGCTTGTGTAGCCATCCAGAATAGGTTTGTCTTGTTCTCGATGCTGTTTGTTCCGATACCTTTCTCCCTGACGCTCCCTTTAGATAAACGTAGGCTGATGTATCAACAAATCGTTTCTCTTCATCGACCATTTCCGTTTGAATTTGGATGCGGTTAACAAAACCTTGCGAGAGAATGGAATCGACAATTCCCAGCACTGACTGTCGTGTAAGCTGGACACGGTAAATGGTCGATCCTTCGCTGAGCATATTGCCCCAGAGAATTTCTCTCAATCGATTCTCATATCCTGCGCCCGCTCCCGGGGAAACTTCGTGCCACATTGTAGTAGCGAGCACGGTGTTTTTGGCTCCTGCAACCCCGCAGAGCCTTTCGAACGCCCTGAAACTAGTCATTGTAGACGCCGCTAGCCGTCTGCTACTGATATCGTGGAGGTAAATTATGCCTGCAATTTTCATGCCAGCCTTGTAGCTGTAAGAATACGTAAGTGCCTTTGCATCATAACTTGTGGAAGGTTATAGTTACGCGTGAGCCAACCAAAATGCAATCCGTCGCAGGATTTCTATATCGGTGTAGTCTGGATTGTCAAATCCAGGCATTTCAACTAGCAGAATGCGATGCTTGGGGTATTGAGGATGATTATAGATGAAGTGTTCTACCCGGTTCGTGTGAGCCTGTAGCTCGTGGCCAACGACAGCTTCTTCTTTCTCAAGTAATGTGTTAATAAACTACTTACTAGTAATAAGTCAACGAAGAGTATAGGATGCGAGTGCTTACAGTGCTTTTCCCACATCCAACGGCGCCAATGAGCCTATTCATTTGCCATTAGTTCCAACTTCGAGCGGCGTCAGCGAACAAACCAACAAAATGACAAGGTCGCTGTCTTTAGGATTTATCACAGAAAAATCGGCTGACGGCGGGGTATGTTTCGACGAGGAGTGTTTGGATCTATTTCCCATTTTGGGCAGGTGAGATGACGCTGGTTGCCAATGACAGATAGGTGCTGGATCGTGTCGAGAAACTGCTCATTCCAGTTCCTACTTTAAGTAAGACTTGAACTGATCGTGCTGCAGGTCGTGTGGAGGCATGCCGCACGACAGTTGTTGGCACGAGGCCAACACCAGAAAGACGAACGTTCTACACGCTGTAATTTATCGAAATGTGTTTAGAGGCCCGGGGTGTTAGAACACTATGCTACCAACGCTATGTGGGGTCTCAAGGAGTAGAGGCAGTGTCAGAAGAGTATCCACTTGATGGCATATTTGAATTGGTCGTTGGTCCTTGAGGTATTGTGCTCCTAGCCCTCAATACCATTTTAACCTACTTACTGCTCGAGTGCTGAATCCTGACTAATTACTTGGTCGTGGGTGGGATGGTAAATGCAGCCGATCCTAGCACTAAAAATGTGATTGAATATGAGGTTAAATATGTTGTGTGGCAGATGTCGAATGTCAATCATGTACCTATCAAGGTTAGAAGAATCAAGAAATTTAAGTATAGTGACCATGTTCATCACAGAAATGTGAAGTTCAACTCAGATCCACAATTGAACGGCGGGAACCCAATGGTTTGCCCATCTATGCACCTTAGCTTGTAGCTAAATATTGTTGCAGTCGCATGGTAATTATGAGTCGTTCTGACGGTCGTCCAGGTCATTTGTCCTCGAGGTGATGGATAACTGTGATGGTCTCCTGCAAACTGTTCTTGAAATAGCTCAATGATTTGACATTCTGCTACGCGGTGATATGCGGCACCACCATATTAATGGTCAATGAACAATAGCAACCTCCAGAATAGCGAGCTCTCTTGCGCGTATGTTGGAGATTGAATGATAAGCTTGGGATTATAACCGGCCTCTTGTCGCGGACTATGAGTGGGAGCGGAGGCAGAAGATAATTGAGCTTGAACCCCAAGTCTTTTCTTGTACTCTTGACGGCAGGTCCGCCATGTGCTCAGTTTCCGTGTGTGACACCGTGACGAGCAAACTTTTCTTCTCTCCCACAACGACCATCTCACCCTTTGTCCTCCGGGACCCTCACACTCGTTAACAACTCACCGCTCATTATACTACACATAAAACAATGGGAGCTCGTCATATCCAACCAGCCCACAGGCGTGCTTCGGCTGCCAAACAACGTCGTCTCACTGAGAACGACGAAGACCTCCTCTTACACAGTCTTATTGCTCGATTCAGTCCTACCATCTCATACACATACGATACAGATATTGATGCTAGCCCTACTGACCTAGATCCAGGTAAGCATATGAGTCTTAAAACCTAGTCTCCAGTATTTTTGTACAGCACGGGACCTATGGAGGGTCTAACGTGGCTTCACTGTTACACCAAGAAGGTCCATTACTTACGTTTGGCCTACTCATTCTTCCTTCCAACCTTATCCCTTCTTTTATCTCTTAAATCATCTAGTGATTGATGATTGACTGATGATGATGTTTCTATAAAGTGACTACGCCTACTGACGTGCATACGACTCCTCCCCCCGCTACTCCTACTCCGCCTCCACCTCCACCTCCGCCACCGCCAACTACTACACCCATAGTGCCTAATGCACCCTTGACCACCCAACCCACCAATACCGCAGTGACTCCCACCACACCAGTGGTCCAACCGGTTAACACAGATTCTGCTCCTGTTCAAATCCCTCAAGTAACGACAAGCATCAATGTGGTAAGCTACTTTTCATACTTCTCAATGCATTTTTAATCAAATGTTATACCAGGTCACAACGCCAACCATATCTTCTAGGCCTACAACCTCCGTATTGGTGTCCACGAGACCCCTGACAACTTCGGCAACTCGTTCCATCGATTCCTCAGCCGCTAGTTCATCGCCCACAGATACTGGTGGCTCGGGCACTAACGTTGGCGGCGTTGTTGGTGGAATTGCTGGTGCTCTTCTTGGTATTGCTGTGGTAGTATTCATTGTTCAATTTTTGATGGTAAGCTGTCTTCGTTATATCCATCAGACTCAATTTTGATATCTTACCCGCTGCAGAAACGCCACAGGAGGAAGAACGAAGACGAAGCCTCTGCTTTCAACGCCAGCGATTTCAGGCAGTCTGCTGCTCTTATACACGATCCACCCACACATGATGAGACAGTCGCGCGCGGATATAACCCAAGGCCTCCTACGATGATTGAACGTAGGCTGGCAACCCCTGCCCCGACATTTGGAGCCCAATACGGCGCTGATGGCCCCTATGGAGCCACTGGTGGTACTGAGTATGGCAATATGGATCAATATGGACAATACCAATCTTACGGACCCGGGGAAACGATGAACAACATGTTCTCCCCCGTTTCTGCCACTTCTGCGCACCCTATGTATCCTAACCAGGCTTACGGACAGTCACCTTTCTCACCTATCGGTTCTCCCGTTAGTTCGACCGCCGTTCTCACTAGACAGTCGTCTTCAGCCACTCAACTCTCCCGCCACCCGTCTGCAGGGGTAGCGAATGGATACCCGCAAGACACTCTACAGTTTACTACCTTTAACAATCAAGTTCCAGTAGACTATGTCGATCTTGACCGCTCCAGCGTGACGCCCTACCAGGCTGCCCAGTACGCTGAGATCTCCCAGAAATTGAACACGGAGGTTCCTGTTGGTCTGGATACCCCCGCTGTAAATGCATTTGTTCAGAACAGTAATGGTGTCAAACCTGGTGATAGCACCTCACCATTTGCTGATCCTGTCCCTGCCGCCCTCCTACCTGGTGGTAGTGGCAACCCAGTGACACAATCTCGTCCACTGAGCGACTCTGTTGCCCAAGAGTTGAATGATTTCCCCAGCCCGCCTTCGCCCACACCGAGCTTCCACGCCCGTGTTGATTCTACCCCCCCTACGCTCCCTGAGATTCATGTCGAGTCTCGTGTTGCCTCCTACGACTTCCCTGCCTCTGCGCATGGAAGTGGCATAGCCAGCGGGTTCCCAAGTGGAATCACAAAGGATTATATGCCAAGTCCCCTCGCCAACCAGTTCCCTGCTACGCCAAGTCCTATGGCTTCTAGCTTCGGGATTCAAAGCCCTCCGCCAGCTGCGAATAGCTTCCCAGCCGCTGCTACCACCCCTGCACCTCCACAACCTGGAGTGAAGGCGACCGATAAGAGGCCGGAGACCGTCTATGATGATACTGACGCTTATGGCGGATTCTAAAGGTTTTTTTTTTCATCGAGTCAAAAATTATATTTTTCAAAGATTGTGGGCTTGTGGTCAGAACATCGGGTTTCTTCACCTCGGGGGCTGGAAGTCCACCCTACCTTTTAGTATTTCTTTTTTTAATGGAGGGGGTAGCATCTGAGATTCTCCGCCCTTCTTTTCTGTCCATCCACTGTGGGCTGTGCACCCTATCTTCATGCTAGCACCTAGATGTGGTTGACGTCCATTGATTTTTACTCTATCATATACTACACGGATATTTTCTTGCCCTTTTTTCTACCAACACGTACCGGTTGTTACGACCGTCATACCCTTTTTTGGTGCACTTTCTCTTTTTGGCAGAATTTCTCATTGCCTTACGCCTCAATCCACGTATTTCTTTTTACAATTAGAATCGAATTTGGTATTGACTGGACGCACTATGGTGGCCAAAGAAATGCACTTACGTTGCTCTTTTCAATGAATACGTATAGATTCGTTATGAATTCAGTTAATCGAATTTACTCGGGTAGCCCCACTTCCTAAGGGTGGTTTGTGCGGCGTGGTTTTTTTCTTTTTTTCTTCAATGACGTTCCGGCCTCATGAGAAGCCGAGGACCAAACCCTCACACGCTGGGCCCGGGATTCCCGGACAAGCTCGAAAGTTAACATTGAATAGTATTGTTGACAGTACACAATCACAAGGATAGCTTATGTTTCGAAGAATCGAGGAGTGATTTCTCTGATTTTTTTTTTCTTCTTCTTTACGTGACTGTTGCTACAGGAGAAACTCGGAGACAAAATTGGCAGCGCTTAAGGATAGATTGCGTGACAATATGTGACTCCATATGTCCCGTTTTTGAATTGTATATTAACTCCGCGAAGGTTAGTGTTGTAACGCATGGATAACCCTTGACATGAGAAACAATGATAGGAAGGAAAAAGGCTTCTCAACCTAGTTCTCAACCCACCAGCTTACTCAGTCCCTCACACATATCATCCAGCCCGCGACAGCTAGGTCAAGCTGGCTGGCCGTCCTCATTGAAGGAGGGCTAAACAAGCCACAGTCAACTCTACCAGGAACGCCTGGTATATATGGAAAGCGTATCATATCAAACCGGCCTGCAAATTCTGCAGGAAGCTAGGTATGCTATCGTAGCGGTGTATTGTTTGCAACTATACGAATGGCTCGATACGTGAGTGGCTCTTATCTAGAGGGGGGGATTTTCATCGTTTGTTGAAGCTTGTAAAGTGCGCATAAGGAGGTAGACTTGGTACGTGTCGTACGCAGGGCCCCAAGGGTCACACGAGTATCGTTGACCTCATTTTTTTTTAACAAACCAACTTAGATTCACCACGCTCGTTGGACATCCGTCAAGGTGGCTTACCTACTATGCCGCTATTACACTTTAATTTTGTGGCCGTTGGTGATATATGCGTATGTTGGCAATCACACATGGGAACTCTGTAATCGACTCGGCGCACCCGTACACATACTACTCGCACCATGTGTAAGTA
>JABCKK010000029.1:42028-67454 GCA_018221785.1 Calocybe gangraenosa
GGAGATGTCGAATACGCCCGGGGAAACAAGAACGCGACAACTGGCACTGGTGCAAGCACCAACAAGAGCACCCGCGCTGCTGCTAGTTCCGCTACACAGAAGCAGCGCCCCGCCTCCTCGTATTCTTCATACGACCCAAGTGATGCGTACGGCGGCATGTAACAACATTGCCGAGACGAAACATATACCGCTAGCGGAACGTTAGCATCCTTTCTATTTTTCAAATGGGCTAGCTAGCCGCCCCCCTTTCCTATTTCCGTCGCCAGGCAGGCCAGGCCTGACGCAGCCGCTTTTCTCACTGCTACCGTTAGCGTTTATTCATACTTAAAGCGGACAAACGACTCCCCAAAGCTCGTTTATACCTTTTATTAACTTCCCCTTTCTTGATGCGCTACCATAAATACCCCTTCATTTTTTTTGGCGGTCCCCATCATTGTTAGGAAACTTGTGCCGAAACCTGTACTATTTTCCTGTTGTACCCCTTTTTGTTTTTGTAACCTGGATTTGTGATGTATCATTGGTTACGACGGAATATCAATCGTTTGGGATTCCGTGATTTTGATGTGCCTGTTACATTTCTACGTTCTGTGGTCTACTTCCAATTTTGATTGAAGTTGCCCAGACAGTGGAATTTATGGAAGCACTTACGTCCCTTGACTAGTTGCCTAGATCCAGAAAGATTATGATACAAGGCCGTGGGTTAGGATTCATTAGTATCAAAGACGCAAGTGTTTACAGGGCAGGGACCCCAATCAATGATTACGAAGCATATCTGATGCGCTTGCTGATTGCCTCGGTAGGTAAGCACATTGAAAACATATAGAAGACTTGCTAACGTATCGTGCAATATTTCAAACGACAGAAGCCTCGTTGACTTTGCGCAGCGTGCATGTAGGAAAACAATGAACGGCTGAAAGGACCCGGTATCCGATGAAATAGCGATGTAACGCCCTTTCCTAAAATAGTTTTATGCGTGTACATTGTTTTGGCCTACAACAACCCGTCGGAATAACCGAGGCTAAGTCTAACCCACCCTAACGCAGGCTGTAAAGATTAGCGCCACATAACACAACAGTCACGTGTCAGTGCCACACGGGGATGTAACTTTTTACAGGAAAATCACAACGATGGAAAAAACTATAACTTCCAACTGATTTCTTTTAAGGGAATGAGGTGTGTATGTACACGCGGAATATACAAAATAAACAGCTAGATAATGAGTGGAATGACAGACAAGGGAGAGGTGAAACCTCAATGGAAGGGAGGTCTGGTCCAGGATTGATGTCGTCAACACAAAGGGAGGTATATATCGATATTGGCGTTATACAGGGCGATAATGGCTTCGCGTGCATGAAGGGATAGGTAGGCGGCAATGGAGAGGTGGCGGGACGCGAAGGGTGCGGGTATGGTTGGTTATGGGGGTAGGGGAAGAGGGCCGGAGGACATGCTACACAGCTCGGTGGAGGTAGAAGTTGCCTGTTTTATTTTGTCTGAAAGCAAAAGTCATAGCGCTTGAAGAAGGGTCAAGTGAGAGGGGAAAAGGAGAAAAGAATAGAAAGAAAGGCATGACGTAGGTAGAAAGAAGGAGTGGCACAAGTTGGGTGTTTTGGGTTGGTTTCAAATCAAGATGGCGTAAAGAAAAAATCAAGAAGAAAAAAAGAAGGATGGAACGGACTCCGTAAGGACTCTAAAATGGGAGAAAGGAGTTATATGTTGGTGGGATAAAGTGTATATACATGAAAAACAGGAAGAAAATTGTGATGGAATATCCGTGACAATCATGTTATGTAACAAGAAGTCTAAGGACAAAGGAAGTGCTGGGAGTGGTCGCGAGGACCGTTTTCTTTTTTCCTCCTTGTGGAAAGAGGAGACCGAAGGACTCCGTAGTCGCAGAATAAGAGGAGGGGTAATCAATCAAGAAGGGGAACAGCGTTTCAGCACCGTTCCCGAAGGAGGTCGCATCTAATTTGTTTTTTTAATGGAGGGGCCGGGGCGAAGTGGCGCCCCACGCCGCGTCTATAACATCCGCCGATATCGCACGGCCATTCGGCACCTATCGACTCTGCGCATTCGGAGGTAAGTTGGGCATCGTTCCAACCACACCGCTGACACCCCCGGTCCCTCTGATCCCAATACCCCTCCCTGCGAGTCCGCTCCCACTCCTCGGTCTCCCAACCCCTCCCCATGATGCCAGCCCACCGAACCCATAACCAAGTGGGGCACTGTCGCTCCGAGCACGACTGACTTTCTTCCCTGAACCGCCTCCCATCCCTCCCAACCCAACATGGTTGGGATGAATATCTGCTCCAGGGGAGGATACAGATGAAACAGTCATGTCACCGCTACGGCCACCACCACTTCCCGGCGTGTCTAACACGTTGTCTTTAGATGAAAGGCGTGGCCGTTTGGAGCTGATACGCGTTGTGGGTTGCGTGTCGTCGAACACCTCCAATGTTGTCGAACCAGGTGAGGTCTGAAGAGGCGACACATCACCGTATGACGGGACATGCTGGAAGGAGTGTTGGCGTGATAAAGGTTGATGGACTCCCGCACCCGTTCCTGCTGGCGCACTGCCACCACCACCAACGTGCCCATGATGTTGATGCTGCTGTTGTTGCTGCTGGGGCTGCTGCTGATGTCCGTGATGATGGTGTGATGGGAGTTCTGTCTGGGTTGGACTCGCACTCGGGCTGTGTATCGTATGCATCGGATGGCCACTATTGTTTGCCATGCTGAGCGTGTTCACATTCAGCGGGGGCGGTGGGAAACGTCCTTGTCCATGACCATGACCATGACCGCCAGTAGATGCAGATGGCGCCCCTAGACTAGACATTGAAGCAGACCCAGGTATACCAGGGGAGGTTATATAGATATTCGGGTTATCGTAGTCCGATAGGTCACTAGGGAAGGAGGGGACTTGTGAAAGAAAATCAAACACGATAAGATGGAGGGCATGAACAAAAAAAAAACACAAAAGACATACGAGAACCAGGAAACCTTGAGCCAACAAAATCCCAAAGTTTATTCAAGGCACCGGAGAGGCGTCCCGAGCGCCTTCGTTCCAGCGTGAGCTGCTCCCATAAGCGAGAGTTCTCCTCTCGCACCGCAGTAAGCTGTGCAGCTACCTATTTATCAAGTTTTTGGTCAGCAATGATACAGACGAGCAGCTCAGGGCTGATGCAGATAAGAGTAGGTATGGAAATCCTAAATCCGCGCAAAACGCGTAGTTATTACAGGAGGATTGAACCATGAAACCGGACTTTGCGAGTCGATTTGCTTGTTGCCCGGAATGAAAGGTAGAAACAAAGGTAGAACATGGGGGATAACAAAATCAAACAGATATGAAGGTTACTTGCCTCGCCAGGTAGTTCGACGCGATGCTTTACAGTTGGATCTGGCTCCAGCGCCTTCCTCTTGATCTCATCCAGTAGGTCTGGGCGAGCACGAACGAACTTGTGGTGCGAAAACTCCCAAGTCTGTATATCATTCGACGAGCGTTGAGAGCGTGGCGTCTGTCGATTGATCTGTTAATTTCCATCCGAGACAAACGATACATGAACCAAAAGGTTTTGTCAAGAAGATAAAAATGGAAGTAAACATTAATATTTGGTGGCGTGGGCATATATAGGTTGGATGGAAGGGCGCTCTAGAAGGACGAGGGAAAGAACGTACTCGGTTGATCTTGTGAAAGCCGTACATGTTGAGTTGGCGAACAAAGCTCGAAAACTAAGCAGGTAGATTGATTGTGGTTATTTTTGACCCGTGAAGGGAGGTGGTAGGGAAAGAAGGGAACGTACGTTGTTGTGCTTGAAATGGGAGCCAAGGATGCTACGGCTGAATTCGCCGACATTGGAGACAATGAATGAGGTGCCTGCTTCTGTCCAGGCGATGTAATGCGCGGACTTGGCGTCGTTGATCATTCTGTGCAGAGATCATGACGCGTGGTCAGTATTGTTTCAAGATAGCGGGAAAAGGGAGTAAAGATGCGGCGTAAGAGTGGGTGAGATATGTTGTAAAATGATGTGATGTCGCTGCTCATCAAGGGATGGGAGAGCAGTATTCAGATGGGGAGGTGTGTAAGGGGGAGTGGGGGGGAAGAGGGCAGATTATGAGATAGGCACAACTGTCCAGTTACCCAGTTTCCTCGAAGGGTATATAAAGAAGACGGAAGTAGGGGACTCACTGATACAATTTGGTAACAAAATTGTTGGTGGCAATGGGTTTACCGAGGACGTTGACGGCGCCGCCGACGGCAGGAATGCCACCTATCTGCATGCCCATTTGTTGGCCGTTGACAGGGTCCTCTCCACTACTTGTGCTGCCGCTTCCATCGACGGGGCTCGCTTCATTACCATTTCCCCCTCCTGTGCCACCCGCCCCTGGCGGGGGGCCGTCGAATCGCATGTCGATATCATCGTAGGTCTGTGAGGTGCCAATATCCATGGACGTATCATGTGCATCGTCGTATAGAGCGGGCTCCTCTAAAACAGGTGTCGAAGTAAAAGAGCGTTTTCTAGGAAGGTGTGAAGACGAGGATGTGGCTGAGGATGAGCGCGAAGCGGCACTGCCTCTACGTGTGTCATATGGAGATGAAGGAGGGATAATGGCGCCTGAATGGTCGTCGTAGTGACCGGGGCTGTTTTGTTGCTGTGTGGAATCGAACTGAAAAGAAGGTGGTATGTGTGCTGGGTGTGGATTGAAAGAATTTGCCGAGGGACTGATTGGCGTTGAAGGAGACAATGCAGACGATGCGCTCGGAGAAGGAATTACGGGAGATGGATTTGAAGGGGATGCTACGGACAGGCCTGATATATTGAGGGAGAGAGAGGAACCGCGGGCTGGAATGTGGTGATTGTCCTGTGTGTTTCGGCGGTCATGTTGGTTATAAAATTGTGAATAATGGTCATTGAGTAGATGAGGAGGCCACTGCTGCTGCTGTTGCTGTTGATGCTGCTGTTGCTGCTGCTGCTGGCGATGATAATGAGCAGGATCGTAGTTTGTGTCGAGGTGGGACATGGTAGACCATGTAAGAGATTGCTGTGACCCGCATACATTTAATATATATACATACACTATTTTTTATTTAAAAATATACATGCCAACCACTGAGTGACGTTGTCAGCATAGACGTAGACATGGACACTGGTTGTACATCTATAAAGCCTTTGCTATTGCTGTTTGTCGTCTACAAGCCAAGCTCAACGATGACGGACGACAGCGATTGGCGGCGCATACAACCCCAGCAGCCTGTGCCGCTACCAGCCCGCCCATGAACGGCATTTGCCGAAATTGGTCCACCACCCTCCTTCCAACCCCCCATCCCCCGTCTTCATCGCTCTTCCACTCCTATCGGATCCCAGTAGCTGCTCGTGTGTGCTTGATGGAATGATCTCTCTCATCTCTCGGCATATGTCCTGGAGCCCATAGATTGACAAAGTTTCGTTGCAGCTCTGCCAGCACTGCTACCGGAACTATCGCTGCTTTGTTCCGCCGCCACCCAGATTCTCGCGACTTGCTAGAGTGCACATCAAATCCACAGCTCACACGTCTAACTCTCTAGGGATCCGCAGCTACACATGAGGCAGGTTCCCACTTGAATTCTTGTATCGTATGTGCAAGTGACCTAATCTACATGCCGGTTCATCGGCGTACGCGGATATGCATCGTTCATAATCACCATCACCGTGTATATTCCTAATCCCTGTCGCAGTGATAAGAAATCGTGTCACCATATGCCGCTTGTGTGCTGTCTCCGTGGTTCACCGGAACACCACAAGGGCATTTTATGCGCTTGTAAGTTACCTATCTACACACTTCTCAGTGATTGCCACTACCTGGACTCCACGCTTTCAGTACACTCATCATCTACATAAGTAATAAAGCAGGAAATGGAAGACATGAAGAACACCTCAACTGGACCACGGGAATCGGGTATAAGGTTTATACTTATGTAAAGGGACACCAGCGGTCTCTCATTTATCATCCATTGCCCCTTCTAGCCTGTACTTGGGAGGTCTCGTGGCCGGCCACTCAACAAACGGTAAAGCAATGACGTTCCACCTTATATTGTGTGTGTGACACATGTGGCGTGCGTACGGGCGCATACTTGCCACTTTGTACATTGCATATCCTTTGCTAATTACGTTCCATAGGCGATTCAAATTGGAGTCGCATAGTAACTAAACCCATCTCGGCCCGTACCCAAGGACGAGAATACGTGGTGCGGCTTGGCCTCAGTTCACGGCGCATCCGCGATGGAAAGCCAGCCGAGATCATGGGTCGGCGATCGAACCACCAACACCTGTTGCTCTTGATGACATCCTTGCTGTTTCCACATCACCTTTGTTCCTGTTCTGAAAACATGACCGGAACAACCGTTGCGAACAAAGAAACCACGGGTCACATCAAAGATCGTCGTGCAATCAGAGCCGATTCCAGCAAGTAAACCAGCATCTCTTATTCATGTTACTATGTTACCATGTTCTACACTCCAACAAGACCCATACCTACTCACATCAGCTACGGCAGACAACATGGTCCCCAAAAGGGGTTGAGGCGTGTGCGAACGCCTACAGCTCATGTTGTCATCTAATCTGCAACGTTTGCGGGTAATCATGATCATGATTACCCCTGATATCGATCGACCCCGCCATATCCGCCCCCGAAATAGCTTAGAACATCGTGATATATTGACCCTGTGTTACAACAGTATCTACGCTGTCCTGGCTGGAAGCAAATAATATCGGTGGGATGCATACCAATGAGCTAATGTGGAATGGACGTTAGTGGGGGATACATTCGTTCTGGTCTTTGCCCTCTCTTTTTCCATGGCGGGAATACGAATGTATGTCATTCAATCAGTCGCAGAAAATCATTGTGGCCCGGTTTTTGCGATCTTAATAGTTTGATTCTGGGATTTCTTTTTTATTCCGGTACAAATGCCACCTCAAACTCAATCGAAAAGGGCTACGAACTGTCGTGCTCCCAGTGGAGCGGAGTTTCGGGCAATTTTGAGCAAAGCACAAGTGTATTAGGGGAGGATGGGGTAACCGAAGGGCAATTAAGAAAGCTAAACTAAAAAAAGAGTGTGGCGTTCTTTGTTGGCGGATCGAGCTACGTTGAGCCGCAAAATGAGGTTAGACGTCAAATAAAGAACAAAGGGGGACCTAGAGGACCAGCAGTGGTCTCCCGCATGCACCTTGGTCCAGCATCCCGTGAGAGCTGTCCATTATTATTATGTACTTCTACGTATGTAAATACGTGGAGGGTAAGGATGGATGGGTGATAGGTACCTGGGTATTCACATGTGTCCCAACACACCCGCATGATCAAATGGATACATAACGTGAAGCACACAGCACCAGGGGAGGCTACATGTGGTTACTTTGGGGTTAGGATTTTTGGGTAGCCCGCTTACCAGACGGAGCTGTCAGTTGTTGTGTCTCCCAGGCGAATCCCTGTCAACTTTCACGTATATACGTTACATACGTTTGTCAATCAGGTGTCTAGATATATTTTTTTAGACTCATGCTACATGTCGGTGTCTTGTATATGTTTATGATATAAAAAGCTCAACGATGGGGGTCGTGAGCGAGGTCATTAATCAATTTACCGGCGCATGGGCGGATGGATGATAGATCTCGCCTTGGCAGATCTCCTTGGAAATGGGGCCTCCAAATACCATTCATGTTTCTTTTGGGCAGACGCTGATACCAACAGGCCGTTCCTTTAATCTGTTGCTGACAGCTTTGTTTTGTTTCAATAGTTGGCGTGCAATCGACTTCCAACGCGTGAGACAAACGCTAGGTCTATGCCCAGAACGTGAGGTGAGATGAGAACTGACATAGTAAGCGAGATGGGCGGTCTGCAGCGTATGGTCTCCCCGTGCGCCAAGGGAGATGTAGAACGAAAAAAAGACAACCTGAGGAAACAAAAGAGCGGAAAGGAACGGATCTCTATTTGCCGCTAAGCTGTTCCCCAAAATTTCCCTTCTTTGAGTACCACTCCCAAAAGGCCACACGTCATACCGTAATACATGAATGAAAGGAGATCAGGGCGGAGAAGGGGTTGCACGCGGCTAGACTCAGGGTTATCAAGATTGACGTCCAATTCCAAGGAACCCCAAGCCAATAGCGCAAGTGGTGATCGTGGAGCGACTAACAACGATTAAAAAAGGAAAGGTCAGGAAGGGGGTGGGAGTCCATGGACCATTCGAGTATCCGTTTCGATTAAAACACACACCACAAGGAAGGACCTAAAAACAGGCGATACGTATTAAGATGTTAGGTTGGGTAGGAGGTAATTGGCGCTAGAGGCTCCGTCGGCTGCCTTGATAGTCATTTAGAGCACACGATTGCGAAGGCATGAGTGGGGCGTGAGGACCACGAGACGGTATTGAGAGCGTGGGTACTTGCTAATCTGGCTCGATAAAGTGCAGGCGATAAAGAATGTGGTAAAAAAATAGGAAGTTGCACACCCTGGTCCTTGTGCGGCTTGTCAGATGTGGACTAGGACAATAGAGAAGCATGGAACAGCGTAGCCGATGTCTTGTGTGTGAGAGACATAACACGAGAAAAATAACAGATTACAATGGGGATTGGGTTGTCTGAGATGGATTTGGTCACGAGGTGCGCATGTCCATGTCCAAGCGAAGGGTAGACAAAGGAACGTTTTGGAAAAGAAAGGGATATAATAGATTTGAAATGTATATATATACCATTTACACACAAACTCGGCCGACGTCTATGATGAGATGATTTAGATTTAGAAGGCTGATATGACGTGAAGGTACGGTTATCCTGTCCTGAGTCCAAAAATCCTATTTTGCCCTCTTCCATACTACCGACCTGATCTCCTCGCCGGGGTCACATTTCTTCAATCGATCGTAGTCGTACCATACTAGCGCCTCATTAGATGTCGCAACGAATGCCCGCTGAGCAAAAGAGTATGCAGTTGCCGTCACATTGAATGTTGCAGGATCGTGGTTTTCGGCCGACGCTGAAGGGACGATGGGTCGGTAACCGACCAAAAGCTAAGCGTGACGTATATCATTATCATCGGTGGACGTTTGTGGGAGCGTCAAGACAGTCAAGGTTGAACGCACAGTATCTGGATACGTAACTGGGCGGCGGAACCGCACTTCTATGGATTTGAGAATGAGGGATATACCTCGTCCCTTTATCATGGCTTCCGCTTTTGCTTGACCGCCAAGTTCGTGCCCAAAGGACATCATCCAATTTATCCGGGCCTAGAGTGGGTGTTAATTTTGCCAAAATATAAAGAAAACGGGGACTTGCAGACTCAAAGAAACGAACTGATAGTTTACTAACAGGTGAGTTGACTCAAAAAGTGGTCAGAAAGATGAATATACCATACTATATCGAACGTTATTGACGTGTCTATGCCATAGAGAGTAAGACAAGGAAGCATGTCTATTATCAGTTGGGCATACTGGAATGGATCTTGGTCTCCCCAAGCGATCCGTTGTTCCCAGAAAGAAGCTGGGTCAAAACCAGCCTCTGTTAGTTTCTGACGGGCTTCCGCCAAGTTTTCTAGTGCCTCAGACGGTGGATCCGGCGATGATGGGCCTTGGGTTCCTGGAGGTATGTGATATGGAGACGAGGGATCCTGGAACGCGGCCTGAAGCGCCTGGGATGGTTAGAATGTGGAGTTACAAGCCACGAAACGGGAACTGACCTTGATTGAGTTATGTCTTGACAGCGCTGGGTAAAATATGGCTTGGGTGGATCTCTTGAGGAGTCGAAGGGACTGCATGGTTAGTATTTGCGGACAAAGAGTTCTACTAGTACAATGTCCATGTCGGTCGCGTAATTACGGGATTGGTGTTTCCACAACAGTGCCAAACAAGAATAAAATGAAAATGAAAACCTCTTCCTTTCGTCCATTCACCTTATGAACCACTGAACGCTGATACTGATGAGCACACAGCTTTCCTGGATACTCGTCTCCAACCTGATAAAATGCTCAACGATTGAATAGGTTGTCAGTACTACGCGACATATTTTTTGATTTGTCGACTCCAACGTTCATGACAGGGCGGACTCACTTACCAGCTTGTTTATATGTGCTCATATAGCTTGGTCTGAAAGCAGCATCGTCCCTCAAGCTCAAGTCTGATCGCTTGACTGCTTGAGTTAATAGACCTTGCGTCAGCTGGCCTTGATCTCTGCCTCTGACCTGCTGTTTGTACTGGCCTATGTCTGGCTTTGCTCTACGACATGTATGTGGTTGTCCAGGGCGTTCCCATTGCTTTCTACGCAGTACGCACGTCGCGTGGAGGGATTTAATATGGCAAAACGCGGTCACATGACACCTCATTAAATACGGCGCGCTTTTTTAAAGTTCAGTCTTTTGAGGAGATCGCTGTAACATTGGCTAACAACAACCTCGACGCGATCGATCGCCTCGAACAAAGTGGAACAAACAGTTAGCCGCCCGTGGTATAAGAACCTCTGTCGCCCGTCTTCGTTATTCCATTCTTTCTTGCCTTTTACCTTCACCTTCTTCTGATCCTGGTGATCATTTTACCCGCCCTTTTATTTTTTAAACTTCAACCAACCGTTTGACTTTGTCACTTTAACGTTCATCATCCACAACCTACCCTACATATAACTTATAATCTAATCATACATCATGGTCGCTTTTACTCCTCGCTTCGCCGCCCTTTTCACTTTTGTCTCGATTGCCTCCTTTTCGCTCGCGCCTCTGCCCACAGATGCTCTCGCCGTCCCCAGAGACTTGCCCAATCAGGGCGATAACATATTACCGGCCCTCAGCACTTACCAACCGCCCAAGAACAGTCAAGATAATGACAAGAATGCTACTCAGGCTGAGACCCCCAAGCAAGCGGTTCGTTGTCTTTTAACATCTACTGACACCATGGAGGCTGACCTATTCTCCTTTAGCGGTCTGTTACCTGGGACCATCTTACCGCTCTCGCGAAGCTCGCCCAAGTCCAGTCCAAGAAACGTCGGCATCAACCTCCCGTCAGTGTCGATTTGGAAGGTATAGCTTATGTTGAACTTGGTGATGGCGAAATCTGGCACCAAGACCAGGAATACCTAAGCGATCGCTCTATGAAAGCCTCCAAGCAGGCGTCAACCGGCTACAAGCGTAATGCAGAGTTAATAGTCCAGTCGAATGTAGCAGGCAGAGTCGATATGCTGGCAAGTTAATGTTCATACTTTCAAACTGCCTTCATGCCTATCTCCTTTTTTTTAGAGCCAGGACAAGAAGATGGGATCTTTGTATCTGGATCCCTCAGGCGATCCTCCTCAGATGACCGTCGCAGAACATAACGCTACTGAAATTAGGCTCTTGAGGGTGACGTCATCCGATGCAGAGCCCATTGCGGGTGTGATGCTTCAAATCATCACACAGGATATCAATGGCAGCTCGATTGAGCGCTGCATAACCTATGATTGCACAGGTTCGGATCGTAGGCCCCTCATCGCGGACGAGTGTCACTTCGTCCGGGCCAGAGGAGACAGCAAGAACAGCCAGCTATTCAGCTACGATAACTCTACAAATCTTATCCAGCTTGACTGGTGCAAAGGTCCTTTGGAGTCCGGTAGCAAAGCCCAGGGTGTCTTGCAAAGAGCAGAAGACGGGTTAATTACCAAGAACGGGCAACTCAAATTCGTTCCTAACGAGGCTCTAGCGGGTAGTTTTGAAGCGACGGCACCCGTCAACGCGAGCGTAGCGACCACTACTATGACCACTACTGTGACTGTAATTGGATCTCCCACCGGATCCCTCTCCGCTGCTGAGGCCACTGTCACATCAAGCGACTTGGCTGGAAGTTCTAGCGTTCCCGTCCCGACTTCGACCACTGATGGATCTGCGCCTACTGCTACTTCTGCCGGTGCGCTTGACGTTGGAGTTGTAGAGCCCCAAAGTTCATCGACTGCAATGGTAACAACCACTTCAGAAGCGGCAGCTGCATCTAGCACCGCGATTAACGCGGAAGACATTGCCTCAAGTATCGCTACTTCGACGACGACGACAAGCGCTGCACCACTGGCACCGACTGGGACCTCGTCTATCGCGGCGATGGATAACACTTTGTCGATGAGTTCTAGTACTGAATCTTCTGCTGCGCCAACTATGACGCCCTTTAGTGTAGAGCCTTACCATTGGGTATTTAGACGCGAGTAGATTTCATGTATTTGATGATGTTATGTAACCCTTTTGATCCTCTACGCGCCGAGCTCCGTCTGATTCTTGACTCGATACCATGAGCATTACCTTTGAGCGTGTTCTCAGCATCCAGTCCCATGTCGTCTATGGCTACGTAGGAGGGAAAGCCGCTGTCTTTCCACTTCAATGCCTCGGTTACGATGTCGATGTAAGTCGCTACTTGCTCAGCATCAACCCGCTCAGCCTAATACACTCTTGAAAGGTCGTGAATACGGTACATTTTACAAATCACAGTGGTGACTATACTTTATCTATCTCTTGCTCACTTGAAACAATGACGTCTTTCCAGGTTATCGCCGCTCTGGTGGTACCAAGACCACAGCTAATGAGCTAAATGCTATCTTCGACAGTATGGAAAGCAACGAGCTGATGGCACCCACACGACTTCTTACAGGTGCCCTTGCATGATCTGGTTGCATCATTCACCCATTCATTCATCTCTCAGGTTATATTCCAGGCGCTGAGGCGCTCTCCGCAGTGGCAGCCTTGGCACGTAAGCTCAAAGCTGAACGACCAGAGCTCATATACCTCTTGGATCGTACGTGTGTGGGATCTCTTGGCCTTTTGTTTAGGTAAAGAAAGTAACTCCTCACGTTTCTCGCAGCCGTTATGGGCGATGCTGGCTTGCTCTACGTCGCCGCGGACGTGATACCCGTATACCGCGAGCTTCTTCCAACAGCTACTATCATTGCCCCGAATTGGTTTGAAGTAGAGTGAGCTATACGCACCCTCCCACTCTTTTTTAGATAACAATCCACAATCGTTTGTTTTTGTTTGTTCCGGCCAGAACACTAACGCAGGTCAAACTAACCGACCTCGCTTCGTTACGCAAAGCGCTTTCGATCCTACATAATACCTACCACGTTCCGAACGTCGTCATTTCGTCTATCCCGCTCTCTCCGTGGCTTTTTGATGTTCTCCCGCCTACCATCCGGCCCCAAGCGGACCAAGATCATATCTTGTGTATCGCGTCCTCGTCCTCTCGAGATTCTACGACAATTTCCCGGGTGTATGCGCAATGGGTACCCCTTATCCCGGGATATTTTGCAGGTGTAGGAGACCTATTTTCGGCACTTTTACTAGCCCACTTCTCTCGTGATTCTTCCTCTCCCTCCTCCCCCCCTTCCTTCGTCTCACACAACACCAAAACGCCTCCCACCTTGACCCTGACGACGTCTCGACTAGCTCACGCCGCGGCACATGCTCTAGCTACGACCCACCGCATCCTCAGTATCACCTATGAGCACGTACAGAAGCTACCCGCCCACGAGCGCGAATTCTCAGACGAGGAAGCGGATAAGAAGGAACCCATGAGGCGGATACGCCGGATGCGTGGACGAGAGCTGCGCCTCGTACAGGGGCAGGGGGCTATTCGCGGGGAAAGCGTCAATGTCAGGCCCATGGAGATTTGGCAAGATTTTTGGGCCGTATAAACGGTTTGTGATTTTGGATGGTCGTGGTAAAGGGCTTCCTCGTCGGGCCGGATGTACTTTTTTTTTACGCCTTATTATGATTGTGAAAGGACTTAGAAAGCTGTAAATCCAGGTTTAGATGGTGTTATGCAATTGCTAAAATTGTTAGTCTTGCTTTACTGTATTGACTCTCTTAGTAGACCGCAAAGCTAAATAGAACTCGTTTTGCCACCAAGGATACAGTGGCATGTCATCCACGGCAAAACAAAATAAAGTCAAAAAAAAAAAACATTTGCATTAATTAAGGTACAGGTTTCTTCCTTCCTTCATTCCTCCAATTTACCTCCGCCACTCACACATACGTCCTCAGTATTTTTGGCTCGTTGTCTCCATACTTTTCTCACTCTGAACGACCAAGTTTCGCCAACGCGCGTTCGCCCTGCTCGAACCACTCTTCCCGAGATACCCAAAACTCTTCCCTCCCCTTCATAATATCCGCCAACACGGCTCCACCAAGGAACACCATATGCTTCCGGCGTGGAGGATCCTCGATCTTGATTTTGAATTTCTGGAAGGGAAGATGAACAAGAGGAGGTAAGTTTTTTTGTTTTTGTTTCGTAGCGTTTTTCGGTATGACAAAAGACGCGTGCACTTCTCGATAATGCGGTATACAGAGGGGGAAGCATACCACTTACATTTAAGCGTGACGGGTCTCCGTTGAGCACCCGTGTCAGATATAGTTGTTTCATCTCCTTCTCGAGACGACTGGGGAGACCTGGGTACATACTTGAGCCGCCTGAGAGTACGATGTGTTTGTATAGCTCTGTGCGGACGTCGACTGCGGCGGCTTGTATAGTTTGGAAAAGCATTTCTGTGTGAAAAAGAAGTTGTTCAAATATTATCAGTTTGAAAATGTAAATGAGTTATGCGTTACCTGCTACGCCGGGCTGTTCTACGTCAACTAGGTGTGGTTGGAACATGCATTCGGGAGCTTCAAAGCGCTCAGACCCAACTTTGATCGTGCGGCCGTCTGGGAGCTACCAAGAGGGAAGTGACATGAGCAAGTGCAGAATATGGACAAACAGAATCACGATGACGTACTGTATAACTCTCCACTAACACCGTCGTCTCTTCTGCCAGCCGTGTATCCATATCCAGGTCATAGCTAAATCACCCAAAACCTTACCGTAAGTAACGGCTGTGAACAAGGAGAGGGGAAACTAAGCGTTTTTCCAACCTGACATAGCAGAGTTTCTCCTTGATCTCACGAACCGTCTCGAAATCCGCAGTCCGGTTGAAAGCGTAGCCTCGCATGAGGAGTAACTTTATAAGGTACCGCGTCACATCCCGTCCTGCGATGTCGAGTCGGCGAGTAAGATGTGGAAGGGAAAACCCATCGTAAACCGGCACGATATGTGTTACCCCATCACCCGAATCCACTACTACCCCCGTCGTCAGACCTATCAAACTCGATTAGCTCGACCTGCCTCAGAAACAAAGAAGGATATTAGACACACCCTGCGCATACAAAGTCAGCACCGCCTGAATAGCCACATACACCCCCCCAAACCCATACTCCTCAAACATAACCTGACACATCCTCGTCCTATTCGCGCGCGGGTTCATCGGCGGTTCTGTGAGGAGTATCTTGCGCCCCCGCGGATCGACGCGCAGTTTCTCGTCAAACGTGTAATCCCAGAGGTGCTTCATGTCTTCCCAGTTACGCACGATGCCGTGCTCCATGGGTTGGGTTACTTGTAGGTAGTTGCGGTTTTGGGCGGCCTCATCGCCGATCATGATATCCTTGATCACGGCGGACCCAACGCGCTCTTCTGCGCGCAAGATGGGCCGCCCGACAATTGAAGGGAAAACTGGGGGGAAGGAAGGAGGCGGAAAAGTTGAATGAGAAAGAATGTATGAGGGCGAATAACTCACCATGTTCTGGGAAATTGGAACCTGCGTAGCCGACCTTGACGAACTGGGTATGATGTGGGTATGGTGTTACGAATAGGTAAGATGAGGGTTAGCTTACGCCGGTACCGTTGTCGACGACGAGAGGCGCTCCTGAATCCATAGTGACAGTATGATTAGATCAAGAGAAAACTAAAGATGAGAGAGATTATTTGGTCTTATTTACCAAAGACCTTATCTCCTGCTTGCAACTTGCAACAGAACCACTAGACAAGATATATACCACTCTATTCAACGCGCTAGTTGCAAATGGAGTATGATGCACCAGATTCTTCTACTCAACTCTCATGTGCTTGATTGGTTACAAGCTCATCTTTTTCACCCGCAGAAAATATCAACCAAATTCAAATTTCTCCATCTGGACGAACGCCACTCTTTTTTTATTATTATTAGCGATTATCCTATAGTATTGGAACTCTGAGGATGAACTCTCTCCGGGAAACCCATGGGCAGTTCATTTTAGTAAACCCTTTCTCATGTCGTTGGGTGTCTGTTGAGGCCGACTTCGATGCTAACACGAGTGAAAAACAGATAAACAACACGAATGACCGTGGACAGAAATGCTCAAGGGGAGGGACAGTTCATCACATTTGGAAGCCTCAGCCTTTGGCTAAACCTGATGTGAGCAGCAACGTCGCCAAAGACAAATACCCCCTTGGAAAGAATGTCTCCCCAGGCTACGTTGTGGATGGTAAACAAGGTAAGCTTTGATTAAACCCACATCCCAAAGACTCAGATAACAGCCGACTCCTATAGCTGGATATCACTCAGTAATTGGCATCCATCAGCGTGTGCACTTGCCAGCAAGTAGTCTCTCAAGGCAATTTGAGGCGTACTTAGGTGCACATCAAATGAGAAAAACGATTTCCAACATATGGTAATGTAGTACGAGTGACCGTGAACCTTTTGCCTTTCAGAACTTCAGACGACCAAAGACTGCCGTAACAACGTTTGGTTTTTTCCACTCCACGTCCCATTCTTGTAAACGGGCATAGGCTTTCGTTTGGGTGAACAGTTTCTTTTGATCGATCATCTCCCGTTGGATTTGAAGGGGTCTGACATGATCATGTGAGAGGACAGAATCAACAATCTCGAGTGCTGATTGTCGGTTAACGGGATGAAACCGGCAGATAGTTGCTCCTTTGCTGTACATATCGCTCCACAAGCCTTCCTTCAGGTCCTCTTCGCGATTTCTGCCCGTCTCCAGGCGAACAAGTTCGTCCCACATTGTAGTAGCAAGGACAACCTTCTTAGCTCCATCTTCGCCACAGATGTCTTTGACTATATCGTGGGCAAGAATTCTAGGCCCCTTAATCTTATTAATATTGATGTCCCAAAGGTAAATGAGACCCGCGATCTTCATTCCCTCTTGATAACTGTATAGCAGCATTAGCCGTCTTATAAGCCGCAGGGGGGGTAGATGTGTTTACGATTTGGACAACCAGACTGCAATCCGCCTCAAAATTTCTTTATCATCAATTCTTGTATCATCAAAGCCGGGTGTATCGACCATCAGGATGCGGTGCCCAGGATGTTCAGGATGGACAAAGACATAATCCTGGACATCTTTGGTCGTATGGTCCATGCCATACCCAACAGGTGCATCATTTGTACCCCGCAAGATATTGATAAACTAGAGATCGACTCAATGGTAACCACCATACGCATTGAAATGGGCTAAGCCTACCGTGCTCTTCCCGGCTCCCTCGGCACCCATAACCCTGTTTGAAAGTAAGCTAATAAATTCCTAGTGATCGAGAAATGGCAGTACGCAATGATGATGTCCGTATCCTTAGGGTCTCTAACGGTAAATTCCCTCGGATTGGCTAAGCCTACCGTCCCGGCTCTCGTGGCACCCATAACCCTGTTTGCAAGTAAGCCAACAAGCCCCTAGTGATCAAGAAGAGTGGCACCTAATGACATTATCTGTCTTAGGGTTTTTAACGGTGAAATCCCTCAGGCTCGTATCTACGGGTAGAACAAGAGCAGCCTGTAGACCGGTGTAGGCCGTCGTTTCGGTGAACAGCTTTTGTTGATCGACCATCTCCCGTTGGATTTGAAGGGGCCCGGTATGATTATGCGAAAGTACGGAATCAACAATCTCGAGTGCCGATTTTTGGTCAGCGGGGTGAAACCGACGGATGGTTTGTCCTTTGCTGTGCACATCTTTCCAGAGCTTATTTTTCAGCTCCTTTTCGCGCTCCGCGCCTATCTCTAGGTTGACCAGATCGTCGCACATTGAAGTAACGAGAACAATCTTATTAGCTCCTTCCTTCCCGCAGAGGTTTTTGAATATCTGATAAACGACCTTTTCAGACCCCTTCACTTTTTTCTCAGTGATGTCCCGAAGGTAAAGGAGACCCGCGATCTTAAGTCCCTCTCGGTAACTGTATAGCACAATTAGCCGTCTTTCGAGTGAGATAAGCTAGAGGGGTGGGATGTAATTACGATTTGGATAACCAGACTGCAATCCGCCTCAGGATTTCTTTATTATCAATTTCAGTATCGTCGAAGCCAGGTGTGTCAGCCATCAAGATACGGCGCTCGGGATATTGAGGATGGACAAAGACATAGTGCTGGACATATTTGGTCTCGGATTTCATGCTTTTCCCAACAGGTGCGTCATTCGTGCCCCTCAAGATATTGATAAACTAAAAATTTATAGGCAAATCAATGGGGTCTGCCTTACGAATTGGGATAGGTAAGCCCTACCGTGCTCTTCCCGGCTCCCGTGGTACCCATAACCCTGTTGGCAAGTAAGATAACAGATCCCTGGTAATCAAGGACTTGTGGCACTACGCAATGATGATGTCCGTACTCTCAGGGGTTTGAACAGCAAGTCCTCCCGGTTTAATATACGCTGGTAGAGCAGCTCCGTTACGATTTTTTTGATTCATTTATTGTTGCTAGACCGACAACAGCGAGCAGAGGTAAAAGGGGTTGTTGTAACGAGACGTCCTACATGATTGGGGGCTTGTACATGAGGCAGATCCTTATTTCTAACCACACGCGGTATCTGCATGTTTTGTATCTGCATGTGAAAAATGCTGTCACTTCTAGCACGAGATGATTATACAAGGGGGAAAAGTTTGCTCATCCTAATAGATAGTTTGATCAGATTGCCAGCTACTGGTGAGCCCGTTGCTACACACAAGGCATAGCATATCCGGGACTCCGGGTGTAGAAATAAAAGACGCACACAAGAGTCAAGGCCGTCAAGGGACTATCTCGAACGTCGCCAACAAGCCATGCTCACCCACACGCCTGCTGCTGCTCCTCTTGAGCTCAGTCTTAGCTCAACTCCCACCCCGCCAATATCCAACACACGTACACCCGTGTATGGTCTTCTACCCTGTCCTCTACTAGCCTTAAAGCTAACACTCTCCTCATCCTCCCGCCACCGCTGCCTCCTCTTACACAACTTCCAAGCATCAACCAGCCTCATGCGTAACCCTTTATCTACGGGTGAGATCGGGTTCATGTCGCCTGCTACGATACCGGCGGTGGTCACACTGTCACCGTTTTGTTCCAAGGGACGACCGACGGAAGTAAATCATATGTGGCGCGCGCGGTTGCCCGGTTCATTCAGGTTAGGTGGACGTTGGCGGTTCTTTTCTTGTCTCCGGCCCTTTTCCCCTCCCCCTCTTCCTTCGTTGCTGTAACATCTAGCCATTTTTTGTTGAAACCAATGATTCACGTTAGGAGTCGGAATTTGGGTGGCTGGACGAGTGGGGTTGGTGAGAGGAGATTGGGGGTGAGGTTGAAGTTGAAGCTTGGAGCTTGAGATGTAGTATCACTGTGTGGTGCGAAGGGTAAGTGTCCTTCTGGGTTGGTCGTCCTTGTGCCTATCAAAAGAACCAGAGACCTTCGAAAGTATCGAGCACAAGTCTGCAATTGAACAGGTGTTGATATGAATGGGGCCACGCGTCTTGGTGCCGCTAGAACATCGCACTTCTCGGGTACAGTTACACGGTACACGTTCGCTTATAAGCTGAGACACTGGGATGGAAATATTTACCCCATCCCGGTTTACATGGTACTTGGATAGAAACAAAGGTTTTGAGAGGTGCAAGTCAATTCATGAGAGGGAGGCCTCACGTTAAATATTCATCGCTTCTTGCCTACTAAGCAGAGTCTAGATGCAGAAATCCGGGAACAACTATGATGGCGGGTGGCAAGTCGCAATGCCGGGGTTAGAGCCCGCACTTGCATTTAACAGTTTGCATGTCAGTATTATCGTTCAGTGATTTCCCAATTGTGTCATATTTTCATGAGGATGTGAAGTTCAGAGAGCGTCCAGAAGCAGGTATGAATGTATATATAATGTGTTGGCTTAGTGCAAATGAATTCGTAAAGTTTGACGTCCCACGCGCAAGGAACTTTACTAGAGCTCGGCATTTCTCTTTTGGGTTCAACTAACCTTGCACTAGGAATAGCTCGAAAGGGGGATAAGCTGCTCTTGCACTGAGGATGGTTCCAAAGAGGCATAAAATCGAGTGGCCTCTGTTCATCAACTATTTCTTGCTGGGCTAGGAGGTATCGAGATCATGCGAGAGAATAGAATCAACGATTTCAAGTGCCGATTCTCGTGTAAGCTGGACTAGTTTCATAGTGGATCCCTTTTTTGGGCAGAATCCTCCTTCAGCTGGTTGGCGTGTTTCTCGCCTGATTCTGGGAGAGCCTCATTGCACTAGCAGCGGTAGATAGAGTCGAGCCCTAACCCTAGCCTCTTTGTCCCCTACTGCCTGTAAGCCGGTAGTGGCTGTCGTTTCGGTGACTGGCTTTGGTTCATCGGCCATTTCTGGTTTGAATGGGGGGAAAGTGATATGGTTATGCGAGGGGCGGGAACCAAAAATCTCGAAGACAGCTCATCATAGAAAATTTGAACGATGAATGCTACCACAGCAATACCAAGGAGGGCACCAGTAATTCCACCAACAACGCCGCCGACGTTAGTGCCCGAGTCACCAGCATCCGAAGGCGATGACCTAGCAGCTAAGGAATCGATGGAACGAGTTGCCGAAGTTTTCAGAGGCCTCGTGGACGGCAACATGGAGGTTGTAGGCCTAGAAGATATGATTGGTATTGTGACCTGGTATAACAATGAATACAGAATGCATTGAGAAGTACAAAGAGTAGCTTACGACATTGATGCTAGTCGTTACTTGAAGGGTTTGAACAGGAGCCGAATCTGTGTTTACTGGTTGAACCACTGGTGTGGTTGGAGCCACTACGGTATTGGTAGGGTGGGTGGTCAAGGGCGTAGCCGCGTCTTATAAACATCGGCCATCAGTCAGCCATCAATAAATAAATAATTTGAGGAGGTGCAACGGTGGAGCCCCATCACCTCAAGGACAAATGAACTGGACTACCATCAGGACGACTAAAGTTCCCATCATACAACTACAAGTTAGGGTGGGCAGAGCATCTCACCTTGGGGTTCCGCCGTTCAATTATGAGTCTGAGTTGTTCACATTTCTATGATGAATATGGTCATTTAAATCCATATTTCTCGATTCTTCTATCCTTGATAGGTACGTCACGGTGATTGACATTCAACCACATATTTAGTGTCAGGATCAGCTGCATTTATCATCCCACCCAAGACCAAGTAACTAGTCAGGACAGCTCATCGCAACAGTGGGTAGGTCAAAATGGTACCTGACACCGCCCCTACTCCTCGAGGCCCCAGCGTTTCTTACACATCGGCCCTCGGGCCTATGAGCGCATTAACGGCTCCCGGTAAGGAACGGCTCCCGGTAAGGAACGTGCAGAACGTTCACTCACCTTGTGGCGTTGGCATGCCTCCACGCGACTTACAGTACGATATTTTCAAGTCTTATTTAAAGTAGGAATTGAATGAGCTTCAACAGAATTCAGCACACCTATTGGCAACTTACCACCTGCCCACAATGGAAAATGGTTCCAAACACCCGTCGCCGAAACAGACCCCACCGTCAGCCGATTTCTCTGTGGAGAATCCTAAAGACAGCGACCTCGTCATCGTGTTCGTTTGTCCGCTGATGCCGCTCGAAGTCAGAACTAATAATGAATGCACAGGCTCATGGGGGCCGTAGGATGTGGGAAAAGCACTGTAAGCACTAGCCCCGTATACTCCCCGTCAACTTATAACTATTAAGTAGTTTATCAACACGCTACTTGAGAAAGAAGTAGCTGTCGTAGGCCACGAGCTACAGGCTTACACGAATGGAGTAGAGCACTTCGTCTTTAATCATGCTCAATACCCCGAGCATCGCATCCTGCTAGTCGAAATGCCTGGATTTGACAATCCAGACTACAGCGATATAGAAATTCTGCGACGGATTGCTTTTTGGTTGACACACGCGTAACTACAACCCCCCCCACGAGCTACGGTGCAAAGGCACTTACGTATTTTTACAGCTACGAGGCTGGCATGAAAGTTGCAGGCATAGTTCACCTCCACGATATCAGTAGCAGACGGCTAGCGGCATCTACAATGACTGGTTTTGGGGCGTTTGAACAGCTCTGCGGGGTCGTAGGAGCTAAAAACACCGTGCTCGCTACTACAATGTGGCACGAAGTTTCCCCGGAAGCGGGCGCAGGATATGAGAATCAATTGAGAGAAGGTCTCTGGGGCAATATGCTCAGCAAAGGATCGACCATTCACCGTGTCCACCTCACACGAGAGTCAGTGCTGGGAATTGTCGATTCCATTCTTTCGCAAGGGTTTGTTAGCCACATTCAGATTCAACGGGAAATGGTCGATGAAAAGAAACGATTTACTGATACAGCAGCCTACGTTTATTTAGATGGAGCGCCAAGAAGAAAGACATCGGGACAAACAGCAGCGAAGAAGACTGCATCGAGGATAGAGCAACGCATTCTATACATACTGGCCTACTTGATATCGAGAATGAGAGGGAGAGGCGAGGAAAGATCACATGTATAGAGTATATCTGTTGGGTATATTATCCAGATAAATATCTTTATTTGATTCTCCCACTCACATACGATCACCTCACTGAGACTCGGAGAACAGACAATCGTGGATGATAACTTATTGGGGTACAACAGCTGGAGACATGGACTATTTATATATATATCATCGTTCTCATTGCCCAAGGTCATAAGAGCCACTCAATATCACTAATAGTGCAGCGGACGTTTTCCATTCCATTGTCCCAAGACGATATCAAGATCAAGAGGAAGCGCTAAGTTTCGAAACTGAACGATGTTTGTTTAAAATTCGAATTTACACGGTGACTTGCGATAGTAGCTTTTAGAACCTGTGAAGAAAGTCAAGAAATGTGCACGGTGTGGCGTGTTTTGCAGCCGCTTACACTATTCAGCCATCGGGGGGCAACGAGTGTGGCCCGTCGATGCGGTCATTCACAAACCCAGCCAGCAGAGGGCTACGTAAAAAGGGGGGGACTTTGGAGCCTCATATGGTCTTAGAATGCTATGCAAGTCTCTGGTGCTACACAATCGCCACCTATGCCAAGATTATTATTATTATCAGGCACCACACACGTTTAGTATAGAGTGGCACACTGGAAAGCCCTCCGTTCACACAGGACCTCACCATTGGGCGTCCACATCTAGTACACATGCCATTCTGGACGAATCCACCGTTCTCTGACTTAATTGTACGATGACAGGGCTTCCCACTCTTCAAAGATCGAACGCACAAATGCAAAACACGCAGATACCACCTGGTTACAAGTGAGACTTTCACACCAGCCGTTGGCCTCATGTAGCCTCTGCATGCAAGCGCCCAGTAAGGCATAAATAGAGTTCGAGCCGTAGACTTCGTGGACGACCGCCTTATCAGAAAAGGACCCCAGCTCTGCTCGCTTTCATCAGTAGTATAACTTCAAATGGTTCACTGGTTGGGCAAAAAAGCTGCTCAGCCCGTGAATACCGAAACGGAGATATTGTTTGCCGTTGAAGACCCTAAGAATACGGACATCGTCATTGCGTACTGCCATTTCTCGGACCACTAAGGATTTGCTAACTTACTCAGAACCCTGCAAACAGGCTTATGGGTGCCACGGGAGCCGGGAAGAGCACGGTTGGCTTAACTCATTCCAATGTGTAAGGTGTATCTCATTGAATTACTTGTGACAACTAGTTTGTCAATACTTTGAGAGGCAATGAGGAGGCATCTGTTGGGGAAGGCATGGAATCCCACACCAAATATGTCCAGCACTATGTCTTCCTCCATCCTCAATATCCCGAGCGCCGCATCTTGATGGTCGACACACCCGGCTTTGACGATACAGAACTTGACGATAAAGAAATTCTAAGGCAAATTGCAGTTTGGTTGTCCAGATCGTGATTATAGCCTCCTACAGTTTATCACACACGCTGATAGTGTTTATAGTTATAAAGAGGGGATGAAGATCGCGGGTCTCATCTACCTCCGGGACATCACTACTAAAAGGATGAAGGGGTCTGAACGTGTCACCTACGAAATATTCAAAGAACTCTGCGGGGAGAATGGGGCTAGGAAGGTTGTCCTTGCTACCACAATGTGGAGCCAACTTGTTGACCTACAGGCGGGCGCGGATCGCGAAAGGGAACTGAAAGGCAAATTTTGGAGCGACATGTACAACAAAGGATCGACTATTCTTAGGGTTCAGCCCCTTAATGAACAATCGGCGCTCCGAATTGTTGATTCCGTCCTTTCGCATGACTATGTCAAACCCCTTCAAATTCAAGAAGAAATGGCCATCCAAGGAAAGTCAATTGAAGGAACAGTAGCCTATGCCCGTTTACAGAAAGTAAAGGGCCGAGGCACAAGCAAAAAACCAAGGAGGTTCTTTGGTTTACTGGAGGGAAATTAACATTCAGGTTCACGGACACTTGTACTATACTACATACACGGGATGTCGTTTTTCTCGTTTTGATGTTCGCCTACTCAGCGCAAAAGTCACTGCCAATCGCAATTAGTTTCAAATAAAGTCGCCAATCCTGCCATTTTGTGCCTTTTCGCCTTCATCTCTTTCTTTGCGCTCAATCCCATTTTTTTTGGTGTGGCAAGTTGCAATGCTTAGATCAGAGCTCCCATGCACTCCCAAACCTAGCAGTCTGCATGTCAGTATTTCAGTATTATCGTTCAGCGATTTCCCAATTGTTTCATCTTATCATGTGCACTTAAAGTTCAGAGAACCTAATGTACTGTTGTGGGGACAAAAGAGCGTTACTATTCACGTCCCGTGCGCAAGGCTTTCAAATTCAACTCTACTAGAGCTCGGAATTTCCCCTTAGCCTTAATGCTCAACTGCCCTTGCACCGGGGGTGGCTCCGAAGGGGGGTGGGCTGTCGCATTGATAAGCTGCCCTTGCACCGAGGATGTGTTCAAGGGGGCACAAGCTGTCGTATCATTGAGTGGCCTCCGTTCAGTCACCATTTCTTGCTGGATCAGGAGGGAGGTATCAAGATCATGCGAGAGAATAGAATCGATGATTTTGAGTGTCGATTTTTGTGTAAGCTGGACTCGCTTCATAGTGGATCCCTTTTTAAGCATGTCGTCCCAAAATATCTCCTTCAGCTGCTTCTCGTGTTTCTTGCCTGTTCTTGGGAGAACTTCATCCCACATCATAGTAGCAAGCACAACCTTCTTGGCTCCGTCTTCCCCACAGAGACCCTTAAACACCTGGTAGGTCCTTCTGTTATAAGTGACCTTCTGTTACGACCTATACCCGCACGTGACCCGCACGTGACTACTTTCACCTTTGCCCGCACGCATCCATAGGCAGTTTTGCCCGTGCAAAGGGGCTCATCAAAGGGCTTAACCACTACCCTAACTGGCCTGATGTAGATTACTATGCTACCAAATT